>WBNO01027694.1:1804-27660 GCA_013400575.1 Peucedramus taeniatus | reverse complement strand
TATAGATATATATTTAAGATATTATTCCTGGAAGTTAAGAACAGGAGAGCAATTACCAGTACAAATATTTCCCTCTGTAATCTAATTATAGCTCAAATATAAGGACTTAATATATAAGTCACCTCAGTTACTAATGCTTATACTTTACCAAGAAAAATAAAGTTACTGCATACATTCCGTAGAAACCATTTGTTAAGACAATGTTCACTTATGCAAATACTAATAAAATTGCAAAGAAGTCTGCCAGGAAGATAAAGGAGATACAGCACAGAGAAGTAAAGCACAGTCAGATAATTTGACTCCAAAAAGCAGCAGCTCTGTGGTCTGGCAAGATATTAGAGAAGATGTTCTCTCACCTTTCAGAGACAACACGTTCTGGTTTTAGTGACATAAACAGCTCCTTTAATTTTCATCTTGTACATTAGTAAGCACACCTATACAGAATGGAGGGCCCTGAAGCTGTACATCCATAATGAATCAAGCCTCAAAAGATTTGTTCACATCCCTAAAGTTGCAAAATTAAATTATAACCTGCCTCATTAGTACATATTTTGTACATGTCTAAAGTGGTGTTCAACACTTCTGTTGTCTGTTTTCTTCCTTTCTTCTATAACTTAGATTCAGAGGCAATCTAAATGTCTAGGACAACTTGAGAAGAAAACTTGTAAAGAAATGAGACCCTCTCTTCTTTTCCAGCACTCCTGCACAGGTAACCCTAGACACCAAGATAGATTTAGGCTCCTGGGGGGGCCCATTCAGCCTTTCACAGCTTGCATCTATTGAGGTAAATTTAAACACTCCTACTGAGTTTAGTGATACAGGATCAGGCTTTGCCTCTGCCCAATATTTTGAGATTCTTAGTCCATTGTACCCATTGTTCCAAATTAATTTCATTCCATTCACAAGGAAATAGTAAGTATCCAGTTCTGTGGGAGGACTGGTGTTGTAGGGTTGTACCTTTTCCCTTCCCCACTCTGACTTTCACACTGTTGTTGATAGCCCTCTTACTATAATGGCAGTTTCAGTTACAGAGACCACAAATCTGTGCCTGCTACTTCTCCCTAAAATCCAAGTTCACTGCTGTGTCTCTCCCCTGATCTTGTCTCTGCTCTGTAAATCAAGGCCAAGGTAAACTCTTAACAAGGCATTAAGGTATCTGTGGTCTAAACCAAGTGAAAACACATGCTGCTAATGCCCACAAGCACCCACTTCACTGTGTTTAATTTTGTTGTTACCATAATCAATTATATGCCCAAGAATCTTCTTGAGCTTGGTTAATTTTTTCTCCTTTTTCTGGAGGGGAATTCCAGTTTTCAAATTCCTTCCATCTGCAAATGGTTCTCCAGCCCCTTTCTTACAAAACTGGGAGTATCTGTCTGGCAGATCAAACAGCTCTTACAGCTCTGGCTGTTTATACTGGGTACCTTGTAAGAACAGGGGTGATTTAGCAGGAGAGTCTTGCATTCCAGTAGTCTTCCGCATGACTCACTATCATCTAGTAACACACTTTTCAGCCCAGACTATTTTCATGTGTCTCTTAAAAGTTTGTAATGTGTTAGGCAGTGTTATAAATAAAAACTGCAAAGCCTAAAAAGACAGAGATCAATACTCTAGGCACATGTTTTTATTATTGTTGTTGTTGTTATTGTTATTATTGCAGTCTAGTAGATTTTACAGGATCAGGCGGAAAACGACCATCTTTGTGAGGGTTTTCCTACTTTCTCTCCCTACTGGAAACTAAGTAACATAGTAACCAAGAATTGAATCTCAATTGAACGTCAACATGCTGACTTTGCAACTTAAGATACACACCTGTGTTACACACACCTTTCTGATTAACAGCATTCATCACAGTGCCTGTATGCAATTTTCTCTGCTGATGAAGCTGATTTCTTTTTCAGAAATCTTCGGCACTGCTCTGCAGATAAGAATATTGCAGAGAAATCTGTGAGTCTAACTCTCCTTGGAATGCTGCCAACCATTTTAAGCTTCAAAATTAACTCAGCCCTATTCACAAGATCAATCACTTCTCTCTCAAATGTATTTTATGTGAAGCAGATTTGTGAAAAGTGTTTTTTAAGCAGTGCAATTTCATTGCAGCAATTGTGGCAGTGCATATGCATCATCAGATCTTTGCCTGGGAATGAGATTGCTTGACCCATTATGCAGCCACAGCCATAAGAAACACACTGTGCTACTACTTATTGCTTTTTGCCATTTGCAACTTACTTGGTAAGTTTTTTTGAGTGAAATTGTCCATTTTTTCCCTTTTTAGTACTTTGTCATAATTTTCCAGGAATAATGACAAAATAGTCTGTTAATAACGTGAATGGACAAGTTTTTTAGTATGACCATTGCATTCTCAGAAATACCTAGCAGAATTGATAATGAAAAGGCACATTCGTAGTCCTGGCAAGTCACAGTTGCATGTTTATGTTCTTGAACAAACAGAAATGAGACAGTCCTCCCAAACAAAGATTAAAATAATTTAATTCACTGAACAAGCAGTGGCAACTAGGAGTATTCATCAAAGCCAGGAGGATAAAGAAGAGAAACAGTGGTTTTGAATCACATTTCTGTTCTGGTATTATGCTGAAGTTCAGTGATGCTCAGGACATAACCTAAAACTAGAAGCAAGTTGTCACTGTTTGCCTTCTGATACATCTGGGATTTTTAGAGCCTAAAAAAGGCTTTTTTTAGACCTTTTTTCTGTAAAGCAGGTAACCTGCACACCCCAATGACTTTTAGGGCTGTCTTTATATTGTGTAATAGAACACTGCTGTGGCTTGGAGCCTGCTCTCACAATACCCATCCTTTCCTCTCTTTGTGTTCCTCACTTTAAGCCTGGCTTCTTTCAGGGAGTGAAGAACAGTTGTGACCTGTTATAAAGTCTGGCACTTCCCTAGCCTGTATCCTGCAGTGTTTAAGTACTCTAAGAAATGGGGCAGGCTTTAGAAAACACAGCCTTCCAACTGATTTCATGCATCTAATAATAGCCTCTCAGGCAAGGAACTGTGCATGTGCCTCATGCAAGCGATCACAGTGTCAAAGGAGACAGAGACATACAAGCTACAAACTAAGAAAAACAGTTTTACAGGCTGCTGATAGGTTTCTGTTCTTTCCATGCAGGAAAAGACATCAATTCAATATTGGAATGGTCAACGTGGAGATAAGAAGACAATTTTCTTCCCCATGGTTTTAGTATAAAAGGATTTATGCTGTTTTTGCTGTTCTCATTGAGGACTGGCCTGAGTCTTTCTTGCATGTGATTTTATGGCTTGTTTGCTTTTTTGCATTACTCAGTGGATGTTGGTGATAAGGTTGCACTTTCTGAGTGGTTAAATTTGTTAATATTAATAGCTAGAGATACTAAAAGCTATTGTGCACTGCTGTGATCATATTAGCTTTCCAAGCAAAACTTTCCTGAACAGAAATAGCAGTGTGCTTTTCTGTCCTAGATCAAAACAGCCATCAGGCTTCCATTTAAAATTTCACTGATTCTGCATCTATATTCTAGTCTGGTTCAAGCCAAAGAACCCTGTGTACATTAGCATTTCACAACTTAGTAATTGTTCTCAAACATTATGAGTTTCCGTAGAGACTGTTGGAATTAGATCTATTGCTTTTCATAGGAGAAAAACCAGTTCTATTCAAAATACTGCAAGGAAACAAATAGGGAAATACTAAAAAAAGGATGAGAGTATAAAAGTATATTCCCATGTATCATCATCCCTTTTTTCCAGATCTTTACATGCATTAAATTCTTTGTGAAGCACTCAGTTATGCTAGCAAGGGATATCATGACATTAACTTGCAAAATCACATGGAGGGTTGTTGCTCCTCTGTTCTTTCACTTGTTAAAACCTTCAGTTTAACAAGTAACCTTCAGATATTGTTAATCATCACAGAAGCACTGGAGGGCCCTGAGTTTTTAAGTTGGTGAATGAAATTCATTGGCAATTTGAAGATTTTGTTCTTCCTGACAGGGCTTCAGAATTTTCCTTGACCTGTAGAAGTATCATTGAGAGGAAAATAAAGTGATGCAAGTGTAAACAACTTTTTTTCCTTTCTGAAACAAGAGCTCAAATAGGTTAATATTTAAGTCACAGAAAAAGTCCTCAATTATTTAATCTTTCTTTTCTAATTTATTAAATCCCTATCTTGTTCATACAGATAAATTCCACTTGGATTCAGCAGTGTATTATTGGTCACAGGAAGCCCTGGGCAGACAAATACTACTTAGCTCACCCAGTTTGAATTAAAAAGGCCTTTGTTACATGGAGTTGCATATTTTCTAAATTTATGTGTTCAGGTGATTGGTAGTTAGAAAAACTGACAAAGGTTTCTAGAACAAATGAAGAGTATTTTACTTTTGCTTGAGGATATTCACCCTGCAGATTCATACCACTTAATTAGTGCAGTTTTTTACTTGAGATGTACCAGTGAGAAGGAGAAACAATTAATAATGGTCATTTCAGTGATATTCCAATAAGGAATCTGAACATTGTCTTCTAAACAGGCATTGGGTTACTCCTAAGAAATCTTCCAGATTTATTCTCTCAAGTTTGTGATGTGAGTTCATAGCATGAGGTCAATGATCCATTCAGAACTTGCAGCAAAAATCTCATACTCTTTTTACAGATTTCAGTTCTGGCACTTGGCTGCTTTGGGTCAGCAGTAACTCCCTGATGATGTGAAAGCTCCCAGAATGTGTGGAAAGGATATCTGTGGTGTAGGGGGCTACTCTCCTCATCTAGAAGATTTCTAGTAGTGATTTGTGTTATAACTTAAGCCAAGAGAACAGTTTATAGTAGTTTAAACCTGATCTGATTCAGGTGCTGAATTTCCCATGGTTCTGCTACTTGCTGGCACTGTTCAGACTCTTTCAGTTTACCTTGCAGAACTCAATCCACAGTTGTATCCTGATACCTACATAGAAGGAAATTGAAAAATACTCCCATCTATTTCTCCACATGAGAAGAATTCCAGAGGAAAAGCAATATTCCCAAACTGAACTTTGCCAGAATATTTTTTAATTGAGCATTACAATGAAATTCTGTAACATTACACTGAATTTACCATACAAAACATGTATATAATTTCAATAGAAGACATTGTCAATTTGGCAGTGTTTCATCAGACATCTTAGTTATCTGATTGCATTAATGCTACATATCCAAATTCTCCTTGTTCTGGTGTTATATCTCTCCCCACTGGAATCCAAGCCCTGGAGTCAAATAAGAAAACATCCCCTATTCTTTGAATGTGTTGGATCAAAGGAATCAATGACATCTCTGATCTCAGAGAACAGAAAAGCACACACTTTGGTAAGATCTTGCTCACTGTTAAGAAACCATGACTGGAGACACAGTGCATGGTTAAAAGAGTTAGGGCCAGCCCATAAAGTCCAGAGCTCAAACTTCATCTGTAACTGAATTAATGTGATTTCTGGTGCTAATGCTCCTTCAGTCCCACACTGAAAATTGCAGATCCAGCATTTGTGTGTTTGGAACATAATGTTTAAATATCATAAAAGTCATTAAGCTTTTCTCTAGCTAAGCTTAATTTAATCAGAGTCTTTCTGAGCCCCTCATAGCAATCTGGGGTTTTCTACTATGCATTGACATCACTTCAACTGCTATGAAGAAATATCTCCTTCAATCACATAAACCAGCATCATTAGCTGCTTCAGCTCACTCCTCAGGCATTAAGGAGATGTTGTGGAGTCAAGTGCTCTCTGTTAATCGGTTCGTTCAGACTGCTGGGGGAGAAGTGGCCATCTGCAGAGTAGCGCATCCCAAAATGCAAGCAGTACTGTAGCGTTGCACTAAATAGTTTATTTAGTTGTTGTTTGTGCACTGTGTGACTGGAAATTTGCACTGGATAATATGTTTGTATTTTCCTCTATTATCACACCGTTTCCCCCTCACACACCCCTCTCCCCAGTCCTGGTGGTGGTGGTCTCTCCGTTATCTCCTCCCCTCACAGCGTCCTCCTCTCACCTGTACCCATTGGCTGTAATCCCTTCCTCCAGCCCCCTTTCCCAGGTTTCAAAACCCTCTGCGGCCATGGGGCACGCCCTCTTTTTCCTCTCCCCCTCCCGCAAGGACATCACCTGGGCAGCCAGGTGGTGCCACAGCGAGGAAATAAAGGGAAGGACAAAGAGCGCCTCGAGTCTTTTCTTTTCTGTCCTTGAAGTAACGGAGCCTTAGGGGGTTGGAGCTAGCCAAAGAGGACCCCCGAAAGGCCTGCCATTACTTCACAGTACATCAGCCCTCAAACGCCGGAGCTGTCAGGAGCAGCCAGGGAGCCGTGCCCTGTAAGGGATGCCTGCCGTGCCCTCGGCAGCGCCGCCGGTGCCCGGCTCGGCATTGCCACCTCCCGGCCCGGGCCCGGCGCTCCCGGCCGGCATTCTGCCGGATCCCTCTCCGTTCCCGAGCAGCCCGAGCGTGGGCAGTGGCACAGGTATTTCCAGCCCCCTCGCAGTGCCGCTGGGCGGGTTTTGCCGCGTTCTGGCCATGGAGTGAGGCTGGTGAGCACAACGATGGGGCACAGTGGCGCTGGGAATCCCTGCGTGTAACCCCGTGTGGCAGTATAAAGGTGCTTTCATGTGTGTGATGTTCGTGGATTCACACAGGACATTGCAGGTCCTCACTGTATTTTCAAATGCTAAGCTAGGCTGGGAATCCATTGCTGCACCAGGGACGTCCTCATCCATCCACTTCATTAGCTTTTCATGTTGCTGGCTGACTTCTGGACCAAGTTCAGTATTTCTTAACTAGCACCCAGAACACATGAGCAGCAGCCTCATTTTCCTTGCCTGTGCTTCTCCATTTATGTCACCCTTCTGTATAACCAATAGTTGGTAGAGACATATGACATTTGTCCATCACAAAAGTAAACCTAAGCCTAAAACATTTGTTAATTTGACAAATGGGTTAGAGCTAATGCCGTTTCACCACACCTCTTATCCTAGGATTTCTTAACACCTCTGTGTCAGATATCGCTGGTGTAATGGCACCTGAACGTTCTGTGGCCATATCAGTGCAAAGTCTGATGCCTTAATTTAAGCTATTGTGCAAAGCAGTTCAAATGAAGCTGGGGGATATTGCATAGATGATAGAAAATGCCCACATATTTCCTTCCAGCAGCAGAATTGAGAGGGACACACATTTGGAGCGGAGCATACAGTTGGGAGCCATATGCATTGTCAATCTCTGGTATTTTTTTCAGCGAATACTTTGGGTATGACTTCCATCACACCTTTTGCTGGGGGCTTAGAGCTTGGTCTTATTCAGAGTCACTCCATTTAAATATTCCTCAGCTTGCTGTGTATGAAACATTTTAACATCAAATTTAGAAAATGCAGCCTCCCCTTGCAGTTTTACAGGTGCATTTTCTATTTAAATCTCATTAATCTCATGAAAACATTAAAGTGCTGAGTGGTTAATAAATATAACAAAACCAGCAGAAAAAATTATATAGTTAGCATTATATATCTTTTCTTCTGTGCCTCTGGTGGGATGAATATGCCTAGCTGTACGGCAGTTGAGGAGCCATTTTAATTAGAATTTAAATTAGATTTTGTAGACCTGTGAAGAAGAAGGAGGCAAAAACAGACAAAAAGATACTGCCAACTGCAGAGAAACTCATCATGCACCAGCAGTGTCGTGGTAAATAATGTTTTTTAGCATGATGGCACTGGAGAACGAAAGTATTGCAAGCTCTATCACAGAGAGAGTGCTTATTGAGGACTTCAGACCAGCAGGTATGAGGAGGGTTCCTACACAGTTGAACCTCTCAGGAAGACACGTAAGACAGGAAAACCTGAGCTATCAGCAGTGTTTTAGATTTCCTGCATCGGTAGCTTTATATGTCATTTTCCAAATGAAAAACTAATTTGATGAAAATTTTGTAATATCCTATGTCAAAACTAAGGCTAATTTTCAGATACTTTTTTCCTCTGGGCAAATAGTACATGCCAGTCTTCGGGACTGGCAGTTCAGCACTTTCACCACCTTTCTATTCAAATGAATTTAAATGTTAAAGTAAAAAGTCTATGGGTCTGTTGTTTCTCAAATAGAGCAGACATCATGGTGCTAATTGATAGGAAAACTTCTCAGATCTTGTTTTTTCCTAGATGCAGGTTGTGAATTGAAACTTAGCTAGATTCAAAGTGCTGACTGGGTAAAAGCATGAACATTCGGGGTCCCACAGATCATAACATTTACTGCAAGGTCAGTAACTGTACTATGGATGCTGACTTTTGAGCTGTTTTTTCAATTATTCATCAGAGTTTTGTGAAATTAGGTGTCTGGACTGATTCTGACTAATGTGTGTATCACAGTAATTATCAGTGCATTTTGCCATTTTTTTTTCCTTGCTGTAGAATCATCACAGAGTGTCTAACATGCATGCGAGCCAGAAGGGAACATTTTTTCTTCCATAAGGGCTAGTGGTATATAACTGCACTGTTTTATGTCTGCAGATATTTTCAGGGTTTTCCCTTTATTAAATGACGAAACGTTTCATTCATCTCGGGAAAATTCCTGGTCTTGGCAGCCCTCCCAGCGCAGAGAGTGAGGAGCCGGTCTCTCCTTTTTTCCTTGCAACTCTGCTGCTTTTCCAGCAGGAGGAGCTGCAGGAACAAGGAGCCAATTCCTCTCAGACTTCGACTAAGGAAAAATAGCTGGGATCATTTGTCAGGAGAGTTCCCCTTCGTCTACGCTACTGCACAATAGGTCAAGTACAAGATATTTTTGAGAGAGTCATTTATTATCAAACGATTTATTCTTCGTTTTTCAAGGACTAAAAGGTCTATCAAGTAATTAAGACAGTGTTTTCCAAGCCCCAGTGTTGAGTACTCATTTATAGGAAATCTTTTGAGTTTCAGCTGTCGTTAGCAACTGAATACATGACAGCCGTGCAAATCCAGGTAGACGAGACATAAATATGGTTAAAAGGGACAGTATAGGTTTAGCTTTTTATTACTTAGGGTGGTATTTTTAAACAAACAGAATAATGCAACTAAGCAAAGGAAACTGAAATGGCAGCATAAATAAATTGACTGTGCATGATAATAGATATTTAACTATGGATAAAAGGAGGTTTGGCTATCTCTTCAGCATGTAATTTTTCCTGTACTTTTCTTGTATATTGGTCTGTTTCATTACTAAATGTATTCATCTTGCTGGCATATCTTCCTCTATATCCTTGCTCTTTTTCATGGAAGTTTTTTTCTTATTGTTCATTTGTCTTACCTTAGGAGTGTGTCATGACCAGATCCTGTGACACATTCTCTGCATGGGTTTGATTTCATTCCTACACTTGTGCCAACAAACACTTTTGCACTTAGGAAAATTTTACAATGGCAGCAAATAGACAACTTACATGCTCTAAGTTAAGCAAGTGCAAAGCTCTCTGTAGGATTTTGGCCTTATTCATAGCAGGTTTATCCAATAACTTCCATCTGGTTAGGTTTTGCTGGCTTTTGGTCATTATCTTTGCTCCTCATATCTCTTTCTCAAACTGTGCAGTGTCACAGTAATATTTTTTCCCTCTCTCATTAGGTATTTGGTAGACCAAGACATAGCACGTTTCATTTACTAAGCTGGGCCCTGTAATAAACTGGAAAATAACTGGCCAGGTGCTAAAAGCATTTGACATTCGTGCACAAGGTATTAATATAAAGTTATTTGGCACCCCAGTACTTGGATACTTACACCATGTTTTTTGCCTTGCTCCCTTTTATAAATGCTCAGTGGGCAGCTCTGGTAGAGATTTGCATTCTGGCACAGGATATCACACTACAACTTCCTTAATTAGGTGTCCATTTAAACTGTGAAACAGAAGCAGCCTCCAGGCCAGGTAGAAAACATCCAAGTCTAAACTTTATCGAAGTTTGGGTTTAGATATGAGTCCAGAACTTCACTATCTCTGAAGCAGTGTTTTTGGGTAGTTTTCTCAATGTTTCCCCAGAGTTCCAGAGCCGTGCTCATAAGCATTGACATGACAGTTTGCAGAATATATAACCTTCCAGTTATATTCATATGCTCTTCTGCCTGCTGGTTATATCAGCCTGACAAGCTCCTAAATCCAGATAAAATAGTAGCAGAATCTTACTAAGGTGAAGTTTGTCTTATCTGCCTGTTTCATCACATGGTCAAAGGATGCATTAGCAACCACTTCACTGGGAATAAATTTATGTTGGTCCTGCCACACACAGAGTTCTTACAGTCAGGAATTGCTTCAGTCAGGTTGAGAAGGACAAATCCCCTTTCCAAAAATGGGTGAAGCAAAGCCAGAGCTTGTTCTGGAAGCTTTCCAAGCCAGTCTAAGTGATAATGTCAGATCCTCTCCTTCCTTTAATCAAAAGAGTGAACTTTCAGCATGTGTCACTGTGAACAAGTTTGTTTGTTTAGTTGCTTGATGAGGTGGAAACAGGACATAGTCACAAGGGATAACCACAGAGCAGCCAGGCTGGGAGTGGTCCTCACAGACCTGTGCAAGTCTTGAATTGAAAAGGAAGAAAATATGAGGCTGGGCTGCCTCTGCTTCAAAAGGCAGGAT
The DNA here is from genome assembly GCA_013400575.1 of Peucedramus taeniatus. Classification (NCBI taxonomy): domain Eukaryota; kingdom Metazoa; phylum Chordata; class Aves; order Passeriformes; family Fringillidae; genus Peucedramus; species Peucedramus taeniatus. The sequence continues at coordinate 17,091 of WBNO01027694.1, read as the reverse complement.
CACCACGGTTTTGAGGGAGGGGATAATGAAAGGAGACTACAGCTGCACATATGTCACTCTGGAGGGGTTCTGGGAATTTCCCCATGTCTGCCTGCCCAAGATGCTGATGAGCACAAAATATTGTGAAACTGTTGTGGATGTTTGTGTGTAAGTAGGAAACTGATGATCCACTGTGTTTGGCATCTTTTCTTCCTGACTTCTAATACCTTTCAGGCAAGAATCTTAGGCTGGAAACAGGTGGATCTTGAGATGCAAATCTGGTGTCGTTGCATCCTGATATCTGCATGCACACACGTGCAGTCTGGGCATTGGAATGCTGGCGTTTGAAAACATGGAAGCGGGGGAAAAAAGTGGACCTACATTTGATAGTACTGTGAAGGAATTGCACAGCTTCTGAAGATTGCCTTATGTCTGCACTGCTTTTAAGGTCAGGGCAACTAGATTTTTTTCCAGTTTCTGTGCCTGAGTTAAAGTGCCTAGGGAAATACAGGGACTCTGTTGATCCTATTCTAAGCCTAGTTGAGCCTCAGGGATGGATGCCCACCATTGTCTTCCTCACATTCATTCTTCTCGAGGCCCTTCCTTTGTTTACTGTCTGCTGAAACAAAATTTTCCTGCCACCCTGTTCAGACTACAAAGAAAGTGATTTTCATTCCCCTTTCATCACTTGCATTTTATCAACTCTCACCTTATCTCCAGCCTGAAAGGTGTCTTCATTTGAGTATAGCTCCAGGGTTCCACTTAAAACATTACAGACATGATACTTTTGAATCTGTTAAGAGCAGTAATCCTGCCCCAGTGATCTTTTAAAATATGTAGATACAAAAAGTCAAGGATCAGTAATCCTTCACCTCTATAAAACAATTCCTTATTAGATTTTTATCAAAAATAAGGATGCCTAATTTGCTCTCTGACATTGTCTAGGGCTTACACTAATTTTTTCATCACCAGTGTTCTAATTCTATAAAATAGATGTGAGTGTAAACAAAAAGCATCTTTTCTCAATACTTAGGAAAATATAAGTAGATCTAAATAGGTATAATGTCGTGTTTGATTTTGAAAGATAACAGATTTATCATCAAATGTCAGATAAACTCAAAGTTTGGCTTGATTCTAGCTCAATTTCACAAATTAAAGGCAATAAAACAAAAGTTCATGGACTATCATTTTAAATTCCCATTGTTGATGAATAACAGTTTTAAGGAAATAATCCCTGTATCTTTTTTATTTGAGATACAATTAACTGTGTCCAATTTGTGAAGAAATGTTGCATCAAATGTGTATCTGTTGTTAGGTTCACTGAGCTTGTAACAAACTGGGTAGAGATAAAAAATAGACTGTTTGGTTTTAATACAGAGCAAAAGAATATTGAAAGTATTCCTCTTTGATACAGATTCTTGTAGTGAATGGATATCACCATCAGAGTGGAGTCTTATTCTGGCATTTCTTGCTAGAATAAGAAAGATTTGTATATTTAAATGGAGTATCTCTATATAATAGTCTACACAAAGGTAGAGTACCTAGTCCTTCTACCCCACTCCCCCCGCCCATAAAAAGGATAAATTACTGCTGTGTATTTACTACAGTTTTTCTTTATCTTCATTTACTATGTGCCCTTTAGCTCCCTGATAGGTAATTAATAATATATTTTGTCTTGGGGTATTTGTGTTTGTAACTTTACTCTTGGGGAATCTTAACCAGTTTGAACTGTATCTGACCTCATTTTTCAAGTTTTTCTTAAGAGCAAAGTTATTAATCTTCAGATTTCTCAAGCTGAGTCACGCATTAATGTTCTCAAAGTAACAACCACAAAACGTCCCTGCTATCCTTTCTCTTTTTTCAAATTTTGTTTGGGTAGATACCCTACTAGCTAACCAAGAAAGGTAGTTTCTTGGTTAAAAGTTTCAAGCTGTGGCCTCATAGATTTTTTTGCACTTGCATTTTTGCTCTGCCATGAGCAGCACAATGCTGGTGTAATCAAAAATATAGTCATGACCTTGAAAGCTATTAAAATCATTTATAATCACGAAAAATCACTAAATCATGACAGACCTACATGCATGTATGCACATATGCACACATTCATGAGGGTAAGGACTTTGCTAGTTTGGTAGGAGTCGCTGCAATGATGCTTGTTACTAACTAAAACCTTAAAATAACAGTAATAATCACTACTGGACATCCAGCTACATTTTTTGGTCCATCTTTTGTATTGACATGCCTCCTGGTTTTTTTTTGCCACAAAACTAGCGAACCACTCCTTTCTAATGTAAAGAGAAGGCAGAGCATTAATTGTTTGAGTGGAACATGGGGATAACAATTACAATCATTCCCAGGATGCATTTAGTGATTCTGAAAGCTGAGCCTCAAAGCATTTTCCTTTGTTTCACATTCTCACAAAGCAAATCTATAGAGGTATTTGATGAATGTAATTTTCCCCCCCTTTTCCTGCTGCAAGGACTGTTCTGGCTTCCTGCTATTGTCCCTGTTCTCTATTTTTGTCCCCATGCCTGGTGCATGTCTGTGCTATGTCTGTGCCATTGATTGCTTTTGTTGGGAGGTCACATGTGCTGCATGTTGCCCCACAATTCCTCACCCTTCAGAAAATCCTTTGACTCCACTTTCTCCTCTGATAGCACGGCAGTGTGCCAGCAGCTCCTTATTTTTCATACTTAAACCACCTGGGTTGTGTAAGAGGCACAGTACTGCTTTGGAGAGTTCTTTGTGGTGGCTTTTAATGTAGGAGAGCACAACCTGTATGTGGCAGAAAAGGCAGGAATGAGAGCTGTTTACCAAAGGGATCATTACTAGTCTGACCAGCTGCACCAGGTCAATGAGTGAACAATCCATTTCTCTCTGTGCCTGTCATGGCAAAAATATACTGTGTGTGTATTTTTGTGTGCTGCTGATCCCAGTAGCATTGCTAATTTCACCCAAATTCATGTAGCTTGGGATTTTAACTATGCATTAATTTTGGAGGTCCCCACTAGTGGTGGCATTACAGGGAGAGATTTTTCTAGGTGTAAAACTATCCCAAATTCCTCTGAGGCAGAGAATGCCCAGCTTTCAAATCTCTTCCTTTCCAGCTCAAGAGAAGGTGGTTAGAAATTACTCAGAATTTGTGAAACTGTACAGCAACTATGATCCCCATCTGCTGAAGAGCAGAAGATTCAGGGAGCTGGTGTCAGTGGCCAGAGCCACTCAGTGGGAAAAGGTTTGCAAGGAAAAAAAAAAGGAAAAGGAGAATGATCACTATTTATCTCCTCCAGAACTGACCAAGCAGCTGTATATCCTCTTTAGGGGTCATACACAATCAGGATGGCAGGAGCAAGCTCAGCAGTTTCAGAGTTGAAAGCCTCTTGGGCAAGCAGAGGCTTTGCTGGTAGATGTAATGTTTGTGCTTCCTTAGCCTGCTTCAGTGAATCTATTCTTCAGTGCTTGTAATCTTCCAGTGTTCTAGATTTTGCTGTTCTGTTCTACACACCTTTATTCTGTGACAAATAAATGAAAGTTGCAGTTTGTGACCTTTTTGTGCCTCTATGCATGCTGAATTTGAAATTACCACTACAGTAGACTCAGGAATGTCCATGTTAGCTCATCCCAATGAGATAATAAATGTATCTGCTGGTTCCTGCACATACAGTGGAATATTAGAAGACTGAAGTGTTTTCCTGTGTTTACCCATGGCTGTTTATATTTGGGTATGCTTCCCCTACATGTCACTATGGTCTTGCTTTGAAGTCTTGGACTAAAACTAGTACTGCACTGATTTCCAAAGCCTTTGTGTACATAAAAGAGCTGCTAATGATGCCAAATACCACTAGTAAATGCTGGATTTCACAATGTAGAAGAGATGGGCTGGAACAGGTTTACAGGTTTCCATTCAAATGCATCATTCAGATGTCTCCTTAGGAAACAGGAGAAGCTTTTAATTTGAAAAAAAACAAGGCAAACCTTTTCCGTGAGGTTATAAAAGTCAGAGACCAAATGTCTGCACTTCACTTAGCTCTTAGGAATCTGCAGGTCCTGGTGCTTGTGAAGCTGAAGACCTGCATTATGTAGCTCTCATCACAGTTTTCAACAGATTTCTCTTAATATATGAGCTTCCTTAAATATCTTGATATCAGACAAAAGAGCCATTGTTCAATAATGTCACAGAATGAGATGGGGATTAGTATTATTCCACCAGTCTAGTATATGCCTGGATAAGAATTTTATTTCCAGTAAAGTTTTGAAATTCCTTTGCGAGGCAGAATTAACTTAAACAGAGAAAGTTGAATCATACATTTTCCTACATACTAACTCAACCCTGTGCAGCTTCAGTGCAACTGAAATTTTGAATGGTACCTATTTTTAATTTCACCTCTTCTTTCTTCACAGATATGCTTAGGTACTCATTCCCATAACCATACAGTCCCATCAGTTATGCCTGCAAACCTGACATTTTCTATGAGGGCTGGAAATGAGCATTATAAATTTAAAAAGTGAGATAAAATGCTTATGTTTGCAGTGCTGCTGAAAAATGGACCTGTGGAACCACAGGTGTACAATGGTACCTGGGCAGCTGTGAGACCCTGGTGTGTTTTTATTGCAAAACTCTTGCTCTGTGGAAGGTGGACAGATGGTGAGGGTTTATCTCTTACAAGGCAAACATTTGGCTACCTCTTCTGTAGGAGTTTTTGACTACTTTGTATCATCTCAGGAACACAAATACAGAAATTTGAAGCCAGAACAAGTCTTTCACGCAACACCCAGAAATGCTCAATTGCTTGGTACTTTACAGTTCATCAAAATCTGGCCAATTCTTGAAAATAATTAGGCCAATCTAAGCCAAAATTCAGAAATATTCGGTCGGATTCATACTATTACAAAATTTCACTACACTGGATCACACATCAGCTCTGTAATCAAGGAAAGGCTGTTATACTGCTATTTAAGGTACTGTTATGCCAGATGAGGAAACCAGAAGTGCTTCCACACATCACTCATTTAGCAAAGCTCCCACTAATTGCACGTGACCCAAAGAGATACCTTGAGGCAAGGAAGGATTCTCATGTCTCTATGTGTGCTTGATTCTCATCTCTCTATGTACATTTGGCTTGTCTTCTAAATGTCCTGTTTTCTAAAATGGCCTCACCTTCATGTGACCATCTCATGTGGCTTAGCAGGAGAATCCATGCAGCCTTTGTGATGGGCTGTAATATACAATGCTGAGGTTCTGGGTTGTTGTGGAGGTTCCCCCAGAGCTCAGCTTCATTTGTCTTCCAGATGGTGTCCCCTTCTCTGCCAAGACATCTCTGGTTGGCAGCAGTGGCTGAACTGCCAAAGCTGAATGACAGCTGATACCTCAACTAGAATCAAACCAACAATTTGCAGGAAAAGCATCCTGTTCTGAGCAATCAGATTCCCAGTTTCAGGAAGAATTATCTGTGACACCTTCACTAAGGCATATGCCAATTTTTGGGTAACAAACATGGTTTTCTGCCATTCAAGACTTCCAAAGCCTTCCATTTTATGGATAACCTAATTTACTACATATGGGGTGGGAAGGCACAGAATTTCTGAACCTGTGTTTCCTGACAGTGGTAGACTTGACATGTGTTCTTTTTCCATTAAATTATATTGTTAGCTTTATTTATCTTCTCAACTTTAGTGTAGGATGCTGCAGGATTTGTTAAAAAGTCCTTGCTACTCAGCTGGATCTATGGATCTGGAATCCATACTACAGCTGACTTTGAATAGCTTGCTTTTCTGCATTCACAATCTATCTTTCAACAAGCAGCACAAAAGAAAAAATCCAAGTTATGCTGATGGTTAGAAGTTTCCCCTGTTGTTCATCAAAAATAAGCACATCGTTAGCTTAAATCCAGCTGAGAGGTTTGAGTAGAGTGAAGAGAGGCTGCAAAGCCATGGTTAAAAATAAAGAATAAAAAGAAAAGGTTTTAAAAAAGTGTAAATATAGTTTTTTACAGATGTCAGAAGGAATTTAAGAAAGGTGCACTAGATCTTGTACACCTTGTGTTTTTCTTCCACTGAAGTTTTCCCACATACTTTACAAATGCTTGCTTTAGCTGATGAATTTAAGGCTATTATTCAGTACAATGTGTTTGCAAATACTGGAAGGGAATGTTTTTCTCCAATGAAAAGGGTTCTTTCACATAACTGTGTTTCCATTATTTAATGTGGGTGAGGTAATCTGTACGTAGCTAGTGCTTTGGAGTGTTTAAAAAGTGTTTAAAAAAAAAAAGGAAAGAAAAATCTTCTATATTTTCTATACATTAGATCTCTTTTATTCCCTTGCAAGATGCCAAGAACCTAAACAAAAGCTTGTCTATCTATGAAGAGAGCTATCAGGCCAAAGAGGGTCTCACTGAGCCTTTGTTCACCTGTTTGGTTTGTCTAAAGCCTTTAATGCGAGTCGCATTTCTGAATGCTGTTGTTCATGTTTTATGGGAATGGCTAGCTGGTTGTGCTGGGTTTGCGAAATGCCCGCAGATAAAAAAACAGGTGATCATTTTAAAGGCTTTTGTAAAGGAGCTACCTTGAGATTTAGCCCAAGTTGACCCCAGTCCTTTGCATTTGGGGCTTGAGGCTCAGCGTGTCCTGTGCTGTTCCTGCAGTGTTTGGGAAGGCACAAAGGCTGGAGGTCCTCTGTTCCACCCTTGCTCCCACGGATTAGCACTTAGCAGCAGTAACTAACTACAGAGGTCTTGCAGAGAAGCCAAACCCTATAAGCACAATTTGCATTTAGAGCACAACCCCGGTTATGGCAAAGGAGCTCAGCCCTCTTGGTTTCGATTGCCATGTCACCCAAATGAGTAATGTCACCATTATGTGATACAACTCATTATGAGGAAGGTAAGGTTATTCCCCTGTAACCTGAAGTCTGTGAGTTATATTGTTTCTGCACAGCACTAGTAAGTCCACCTTGATAGACTTGCCTTATTTAGCCATGTGGATAGGTATTTTGAACAGTTTTCTGTTTTCTGTTGAACAGAAAGGGTTTAAATTTGAAGGATGTTCTCTGGCCTCAGCAATGCATTGTCAGAGTTCATATTCCTCTAAAGAGCTCATATGAACAGTTTTCTGCTGCTTCTGAGCAGCTCTGCATTGCCATCAAGGTAATACACCAGTGCTAATACCCACTCTCAAGATCAGATGGGATCATGGACAGGAAAAGAGAGCTTTTAGCTCTACATCTACCTCTTTCAGTTCTTCCCAGACAGCTTTGTTCAGCTCAGAGAGGAAAACAAGAGGTCTATCCTATCATTTCATACAGTCACATGATGGACTTCATGGGATGACACCATGGGGACTCACCTGGAATAACCCTGGGGCTAAAAGGCTGCTGTGTGGCCTGCCAGAGGGTTTGAAGGGGTATTTACATCCTTAATAACAAAAGGCCTTCTTTGTCCCTGGTGTAAGGGGACAGAAGGAGACAGCATTATCATCTCAGGAGCTCCTCATCAGCCTCCTTCTGACCCTGGTCAGACTGATCTCACATACCAGCAGGAGGAGAAAGCTGTGTGGGCACCTTGGTGGCCTGTGTCCACACCTAGTCCTCTTGAGTCCCTGTGCAGAGCAGCCCAGTGATGTCCACTGCCTGTCTGGACAGCTTCAGGGAGTGGTGGGTGCTCTTGAGGATACTCTGCTTGCTGTCTCCCTCCAGTCCTCTACAGACCAATTTTTGAGCTTGTAATCTTTATACCCTTTCCATTATTTTCCCATTTGTTTTCTCCTGGAAACAGTTTTCATTTGAGTTTTTGTTTGTTTGTTTATTTGTATTGTTTTGGTTTTTTTCTTAAAGACCTTTCCCTTCTGGGAAGGGCTTGAAGATTTTGTTTGAGCCAGGAGCAGATGAAATAATATGCTGTCCTGGGTGCAGCCAATGGTTACTTGGAGAACCTGAGAACTTGGCTGTGACCCAAAAGGTCTAACCTGCCTGGAGATAAGGTGCTGGGCTCCTGGGGTTGGCAAGAGACCAGAGCATGGTAAGAACTGCATTGCCCAATCAGGCTGGAGGGGTAGGAGCTCTGCTTGCTCTGGTAAAGATGGGAGGAAATGTATTGCTCTTTTGAAACTTACTCGTTCTGTCAGAAATTTTACATCCCAAGAGAAATGTTATTGTGTTTCCTAGTAATGGTTGAGCAGTGTGAGGAAGAACATAGGAATTTTCACACAGGCAGCTGTTTTATGTGTTTTCTTGAGGTTGGTGATGGCTGGGATTTGACCCATGGTTTTGAAACCCCAGGCCAGGACACACAGAAGAAAATCTTAGCAGAAGGTTTTATCCAGAATTTTTCCTTTAGTTAACACAAGTGAGGTCAGCTCCCAAACATGAGATTTCCATAAGCAGAAGATAACCAGCCCAGCTGAGAAGTTTGCACTGGACATGTCAAGTTCAGCTGGAAGAAGTTTATATCTGGACATTTTCAGTCTGCTGAAACTCAGGAAGACATGCAAATCATTTGAGACTCTTAGCCTCAGACTATACTACTGGATCTTGATGTTCTTGATGTTCTTGATGTTCTTTGAGACATTTGAAACTACTTGGGGTTGGAAAATATACCTTCAAATTGTAGACAGTCATGTTTGACTGTGATGGAATTTCAGTTCTTGTAGCAGCCACCCATACAAGTGGAGTAGAACTTGTGCCAGTGCTGTGTGCTGGAGCTCAACTGGTGCATGTCTTCTGCCAGGCCCCACAGTTAAATGTATGCCTAACTATTTAAAACACTGTGACAGTGTTTTTAAATATAGGGTGGCATTATAACAACTTTACTCAGCAGTTTTCTGCAAATAATAGCCGCTTTATTTAAAAAATTCCAGATCAGCTTACAGCTTAACGCCAGTCATTGACAACCATTTATAACAACAAACCTCTACTTTTCAGGGAATGGGACTCATGCAAATTATTGAAAGATCAAACTTGTGGCTGACATACTTTTTAAAGATCTTTAAAATTAGATACCTCAGATATCCTTGCAGAGTGAATTTAAATATAAAAGGTCTTTTAATCCTTCTGCAGGGACTGCATTGGCAGCATGATCAAGTCTTGGCCAGGCTTGGGAGACTTGTGTGGTCTCTACGCTTCTGAGCCCAGGGTGACTGCCCCTGTGCAGAGGGGTGCAAAGCAGAGGTCCCACAGCCATCATTGGTACAGGTGTTCATCTGTCCCTCAGCCACAATGATAGATGAAGAAAAGCCTGAAGATTGCTCTTTCTCCACCTCCCAAAGGAATTTTTTTGGCAGGTCTGGTTATTTCATCCAGACATTAAATAGCTTTGTTTTATCTTCTTCCCATCAATGCCAAAAGCTCTGAATACTCTTGTGTGTCAAAAAGCAGTTTTCCTTTAGACCTCAGATAATTAAAATAAAATAGAAATCATTAAAACTTTTTTTAAAAAGCTTAAAACCCATGAGCTGAAATAAGCTGAAGATTTATTAATTTTTAAGAAATGGCTTCTCCAGTTAACAAGAGTTTAGAAATCTTCTTCAGGTACCTACAATCTGTCCATCTCTTAATTTCTTCACCAAGAATTGATGTTAATAAATGGAGAAGACATTCATTTCTTCCCACACAAAGACTCATGTTGCCATATGGTTGCAACGTCAACTAAGGCAAATTTTTCTGGCTTCATAATACAAAGCCAGACATCCACATTAGCTTAGAAACCTGGCTGCACTTAATGCTCTTTTTTCTTTTTTCCAGCAAAGGCTCATTCCTGAAAACATCTTGTTCTCTGAATAATGGCCGTTTTTGGATGTTTTTCTTTGATGGTCTTAGGCTTAGCAGGTTGCTAGTGCTACTGCGTACCAGGCCTTCCCCTGAGAGATTCTACAGTGGGTGCATTGCTGGTAACTGCAGCAGGTTGAGTCCATCACTTTCTTCTGAAATTTTCAGAAGCAAAATATATTGCTCTTCCCACAGTTTTTCCTATCAAGGTCTATGGAAATTTAGAAGTAAATTCACAAATGTAGCTCTTCCATTGTAGGCAACAAAAACCCCTTTTGAGGAAAACTTGAAACCACATTGATGTTGCTGTATTTAATCCCTCAAATCTCTTTTGCTAATTAATAAGTAATTTAAAGAAAGTTTACATCAAAACTTAGGTACTAGGGTATTACTGTGCCTGCATACTGCAGGCTTATGTGCAACAGCTAAACTATATTTTTGATCATACTCTGCAGCAAGCATATCAGGCTGGTCATGTAGCATTAGGTCTCATGTAACATAAGTCTCCTAAGCCTTATGGACATAATCTTCCATTTTGCCTATAAATTAATAATAATGGTGCATTTGACTTTTAATTTTCTATGTCCTTCTGTGTCAGAACTAGGACAGCAGATAAATGTACAAGTACCTGAGGGAATCCCAGTTCCATCTCCAACTGTCTCTTCATAAAAGATTGCATATGCTGACAAAATACATACTGTGACCTTCCTTCTGCATTTCTTATTTATAAGGTTTCTGGAGATGCACTCCAAAGATACATTTCTTATTTAGAAAGAACAATTTTATTGAAAGAGCAAATAGGGACTCTGAACATTTGCTTATTCCAAAAATGTGCTGTTTCACATGGGATCACAGGACCAGTCTGCTCCTCTATAGCAGCAGCAAAGCAACCTTTCTTGCTGTTAAATTATTACATCTTCTCTCTTCAAAGTTTGCCATCAGAGAACTGCACAGGGAGTGAAGGGACAGTGACAGAGCTGGGGTGTACCACAGGTACAACACACTTCTTCTCATGTAAAAAATGCAAAGCAATGCCCAGGAGCAATTCTGGTAGTCAGGGACTTCATGGTGCCCTCCACTCCCAGTGCACCCCCCAGATCCTGGCTCTCCTACTCGCAGCCAGCAGTGGCTGCCCCTCTGGCCTGGGCAGCATGGTCTGACAGAGGGGTTTCTAAGCATGCTAAGGAAGCTAAAACAGAAACATTTCCAGATTAGCACGGTGGAATGATTCACAGATACACAGCTCTACTACATCATCAATTATTGCAAGTGATACCATGTCGCCTACATTTAATATGGAATTCTGTGCATTTTCTCCCCTTCCAAACAGGGGTTTAAAAAATGGCCAGTACAAGACAAATTATTTCTCTAATTACTTTTGGCCAAACTCCTCTTCTGACACTTAAAAGCTTTATCTCCAGCTGTGTCTTGGCGTACCTCCTCTGACCTGGTTTGCCTATGCCCTCCTTGGGTATATTCTCACCATTAACTAAAGGTTGTCCCCTGAAACACGCCGGTGCGGCATCCCGTGTGGGAGCTGCAGCTCAACAGCCTCCTGTCTCCCCTGCATTTGCCCTTCTGCTCTCTGCCAGGGTTTGCTCCAGTTCTGCAGTTATTCCGGGGATTCAACACTGTCTGCCGTCAAGTAGCTATGAGTTTCCCGAGATTACTCCCAACTGTGGGAATTGTCTCAAAAACATCTCTGCTGTTGCGACTGCTTTAGCCAGCATCTCTTTAAAATGCAGGCTCCAGGTGATTGACTTCCAAGTAAGAGGAGCTGAATGGGTTTAGACAGATTAACATTCTAGCAGTAAGTGGCAGTCATTCCAAGGAGCTAAATCAAATTCTCAAGTGCTCATTAGCAACGGGGGAGAAAGAAAAAAGAAAAAGAAAGGGAAAAAAAAAAGAAGAAAAAAAAATAAAATAAGGGGGAAATCTAGTTTGCGAACGTAAAAAGAATGAGCACATAATGGAGAGAGTTGGTGGAAGCTATTTTTTCATTTGAGTTTTTCATTGATGGTCATCTCCCCAAAACACCAGGTCATGGGGTGCTGCTGCATGGCATTTCCTTGCAACACAAAGTACGAAGGTGCAGTTGACCCAGGGTCACTCCAAGTTCAGAATCAGCCCGGCAAGTTTGGCTGGCAGGATGTGTGTTAGCCCTGCCGCGCTTCGGTGGCCGGGGGAGAGAGAACTACCGCGGCTGCCATTTGCTGTCCGGCCTTGGAAGGACTGCTCTGCACCCTGAAAAACAAAATACAAGTCTGCTGTGATGAGTTCACTCGGGTCATCCAGGGCACTTCGTGTGCTCGCAATAATTTGTCTGTTTGGAGTGTCCTAATAGGACAGAATTGCGGCGGTCGTTGTGAGGGGGAGGCAAGGAGGACGCTCACACTTAGCAATCCGGGCAAGAAATACTGCTGTGTCTCGGGGCGTGCAGGGACAGTGGCTTCACCGCAGGTTCTGAAAGGTGCACTGACACGGGCCATTGGCAAACTACACGCTGAGGAGAGGGCACCAGTGGCCCTGCGGCGGCCGTCCCCGGCACAGCCATCGTGAGCTCCCCTCCTGTGGCAGCGCCGCTCCCCTGCCCTCCGCTGCTCCCCGCCCGGGCACACACCGCTCCTTCCTGGAGCTGTCCTCGTCCAGGCTTAGGAGCAGGGTGAATCGTGGGTCCGAATCCTACTGGTGAGTGGAGTAGTTTACATTTATACAAAATATTTACAGTTTTTCCTCAAGCTTGTTTTCCTAGAGTTCTGCAAATCATGCAAACAGATTTTTGCAGTTTAGGCAGTTGCACTGCAGAACTTCACCTGTTCTCACTAAAAGCATATGAAAAGACATAAATATGAAAGATTTAGAATTATTAACAACTCGTCCCATAAAAGTAAAATCACCTCTACCTGAGTGCAGACGGAAGTCCCCATTTATCTTTTACATTTCAGAAAGAGCAGAGGCAAATCCTGCCTCAGGTTCCCTTTGCCGCTTGATTTACTCAGAGAAATATTTTCACTGCTGTTCCACACAGCGCTAATGAGTCTAAAACTCAGTGGGTTCACAGCAGCTGAACGGCGGCGAGAGCACAACCCTGAACTGTACCCAGCTACAGACTCGCCTGCAGGAAAGGAGGAAAACCCAAAAGCACTCTACATGCTTGAATGCTTGAAGAAAAGTTGTCTAAGGGTTTGGTTTAAATCAGGCACCCACGTCTGGCTTTGTACACATCAGAGTCCTGATGCCAGCCCTCCCAGGTTCTGCTTGGCTGCTGGCTCATGCTGCTCTGTTCCCTACACCCTCCACCTGCTCTGCACAGTGTGCTTTGCCTAAGTGAGGCTCACCCTTGGCACAGGAGCGTGATGGAAAATGCCTGGGTGTTCTGACAACAGAGTCAGCATTAAGCCTGGAGACAGTTGAATTTGACCAGCACCCACATTTTTCAGTGCCTTTTAGAAAGCAGCTTTCACTGAAAAAAGAAGCAGCAGCAAAGAGATCAAGATGTCAGGAAATGCTTTTGCTGACTTGGTGTGAAGAAAATATTTTTCTTATCCAAAGCAGCAGAAGAAGCTGAAAGAGTCCCTTGACCTTCCTTCTTTTCCTCTCCTTACCCTCTAGGCCTTCTGCTTCTGCAAAGGACATTTCTTCAGCCATTTGCCATCCTGTCTAGCACATTTCTTCATTATTTTTTCCCTTACATAGTCAGCTCCTTGGACTGTTCAAAACACCTCTTGATTTGCTCCTACCTTGCACTGATGGGCATGGCAAAGTCTTCTGCTTGGATCCATCACATGTGGTTATAGAAATTTGCTTAAACAGTAGTTGAAACGATAGCAAGTGATTTTTCTTTCTGGTATTCTGAATCTCTCTGCTATAGTCTCAATAGTTTACAAGCTGCAAATTTGTGGATCTAAGCCCATTATGCTTGAAAGCACTGCATACTGCAAAAATTCGTGCAGGAATTTGAGTCATTTTGCTAGGAAGTGTCATGCATAGCTCTCATGATCACTATTACAAAGTATGATCCTAATTAAAAGAAACCCAAACCACAAAAAGCACCTTTGTGTTCAGAATCCTGATAGTTTGCTAGTGTAAATTATTGTTTCTTTCCTTTCTCCTCTGGATTTCTTTGATCCTCTAAGCCAGCACAGGTAAGGAGCAGAAAGCTGGGTCTTTTTTTTTTTCCACTATATTATGCATCTGCACTGCAAGTACAGTCCCCACTGCAAGCACTGTGGGCACAACATAGTCTCCAGGCTCATAATTAACAGTGATGGTTAATGGCAAAGTATGTCAGAAACTGTGGGAATAACTGCTCATCCCTTAAGGAAGGGGGATGCACAGGATGTCCTCTCAAAGTCTCTTCCAGCACTGTGACTCTGTGACAAAAAAATCCAAAAGTCCCCCAGTTTGTTTTTCTAGTAGTCAGCTCTTTGGAGGGCTGCAGCAAACAGCTAGGAAAAAAACATCCTTCCATCTGCAAGCAGAGCTCATTGATAGGTGTGCAAAACTCTCCTGCCATGTAAAATTTTTATAAATATTTGTTTATTTGCTTCCAATTATTACCACAATTGTACTATGATGCTAGCTGCTAATGGCAGGCTCTCTGTTCAAAATTATGCTTTTTGTGACAGCTGTAATGTATGGATCTGGAAATTGAGCCCCAATTGCAGTAGATGTCCTGCTGTCTTGTTAGTTTAGAGACTTCAACCCAATGAACTTTTTAGAATTCAGTCCAATGATGTATAGTAAAATTACTATTTTCTTACCCGTTTCAGTGGAAACAGGTTTATATTAGAGAAGGATGAACACATCATATCTCAGAGATTTAGATTTTTGTAAAGCCATTTTCATCATTGCCCTTCTACCTTCCACAAGAAAACTAGGAACAACAGCACACAAGTCAATGAAAATTTCAATTTTTAGTAAAGCTCCTTGCTTTGAAAGGGGAAAATTACTTCATCTGGTGAACCTTTTCGTGATGCTGATATAAATGGAAGTGTGATGGTGTGAAACTGGTGCCACTGTAGTAACTTGTGGGCATGAGCAGGTTTGTTCCCAGGTGGTGACCATTCCTTGATAACTGGGCATTTCCTCCCCTGCTGCCATCACGTCAGTAGCACTTCCCTGGTGGCTCAGGGGCTATTTATGCTGAGTAAGATGGCTCTGACCAGAACTAGAGTTTGGGAGTGCTGTCAGCTCAGCTTCAGCTTGTACTAACAAAGTGGTAGCAGATGGGAGAGAATAGGGTCAGAGCACTCTAGGTGTTTGCATGGTTTCTGTCTGAAATGTTTCTCGTGTGCTCAAAGCCTCCTTCTAGATTCCCCTATTTGCTCCTGCACACTGGGTAGAATCAATTTTTTTTTTCTACCTGCAGTTTAAAGTGGTGAATTTTGGGAAAAGCTGCAACTGGATGGGAAAGAGAGAAAGAGAGAAAGAGAGAGATAGAGAGATAGAGAGAGAAAGAAAGAGAGAAAGAGAGAAAGAGAGAAAGAGAGAAAGAGAGAGAGAGAGAGAGAGAGAGAAAAGGAAGGAAGGAAGGAAGGAAGGAAGGAAG
>WBNO01027652.1:8885-36843 GCA_013400575.1 Peucedramus taeniatus | reverse complement strand
GGAAGGGAAGGGAAGGGAAGGAGCTATTTCTATTGGTTTTCTTAACATAATAAAACTGAGCTCGTTTTTTTTCCTTGTATCAAATGCAGCCAAGTCCTCTGGGCCACTTCCTTTGACTAACCACAACTGCAGTGTAGCCATCAAAAAAGCTCGCATGTTTTCAAAACAGAAAGAACAGTCACTAGTCTGACTTCGGATCATCAATGCTGCATTAACCATACTGTAAGCCCAGTAAATGTCAATAAATGTTACTGACAGCAAGTCTTTCATTCTCATGCCAACTGTGCATTGCCATATATTAAAACACTTGAGTTTGCTGTGTATAGTGACAATGATTTTTGCTAGCTGTACATCCTAATAGGTCTCATGAATTAAGTGTTTTCTCTACAGTGGAAAGAAAAAAAGCCTACAAAAGGGACAAAAAAGTAGCTCTGAGTCTATGATTTAGGTCCAATCTGACAAAGAGAAGTCTGACCAACTTCTTCAAGACAAAAATATTGCTGCAATTTGATATCATTAAAAGGTGCCAAGTCAAAGAGTTTATACAAGAGACACTACTTATTACTTAGAGAATATTAGCAAAATTTGAGAGAAAGATATGAAGCAGTGAGTCTGTCAGGCATAAGTGCACTGGAAAAATACTATAACCTTGTCTTATGCTTGAATGAAATTTATGAAAACTATAAAGAAATAGCCAATCAACAGAAATAGCCAAACAACCAAAAATGTATGCCATTTAAAACAATTATAGAAAATCAGACATTTTCATGTGTTTTGTACAAAACTGCACTCTGATTAAAAACAGAATTTAAGCTACTGACTTTTATCATTCTGCCTTTTTCAAATTTAAATCACATTTATTTTCTCTCTGCTTATGGTTTAAGACTGCTGAAACTTCGATTTTTTAAAATATTTTGGGAAATTCTAATGCCATATGAACATTTGAAATTATGAAGATTACCCATTTTTTTCCTACTTTTTTTTCTTCAAATTAATTCCTCTCCTGGTCCATAGCTATCTTTAGCAAGGGTAAATGTACTTTTAAAAAATGNCCTATTAATGTACAAATACTTGTATAGCATGATACATTTGTACAGTAGAGTCATCTTAACTTGAAAAGATAGAACTGGTGTCATGACATTTCACTCAAACAAGGCATAATTTGTACAGATCTCCCTAGCATCAGGCAACATCATTGATTAGTTACTGACAGTTCAGCATCTCAGTCTTTTGTGTACAAATCAAAATTAGTTCCTACATACCACCTACTATCCAGTCACCATAACCCATCAAATTTTAAAACTGAAAATTAACATGACCTCAAATTTTTACTGTGTGCATTTTGTTATATACTTCTTATTAAAGAATCTACATTACTAAATAGGATTAATATCAAATTGCTAGAACTAAAAATGTAAGATATTTTAATTCCCTTTTCTTGTTAAATAGTAAATAAAAGGCCTGCACTTGTAACTTACAAAATAGACCTCTACTGATTATTATGTATTTTCTGGTAAGGGAAAAAAAAAGTACATTTTTTATCCACTTTTTCCACATATTCATTAATCCTGAGTATTTCCATTCAAACAGGATTACAATCCAAGCCTTCTCTTTCTTTTTTTTTTTTTTTTCTCTTTCTTTCTCCTCATTCATCTACCACAGGCAGATGAAGCAAACCTGCTGTCAGGTACAGGTAAAACCACTTTTTACCAGACTAATTTACTCCCCACAGTCATATCACTACTCATGATACAAGCTGAAAAGCATGACTCTTATTTTTCTGTTTGCAACCTCTTACCTCTGTCAACCAACCAGATCTGCAGAGCTGTCACCAAGCCATGGTCCTCTGACCAACCACAGCAGTATTTCAGTATTTCACTGTGATTTTGTGGCCAAGGAAATTAACAGAGAGTGCATTGGACTAACTGCCTTCTGCATACAAACTTAAACTGAAACCCACTGGAAAAATAAATCCATCTTCCTTTAGGTATTTGTTGGAAACTGGAAATTTCCATTACAATATCAAACCAATTTTTAAAAGAGATGTCAAAAGAAATATGCTTCCTGGAAATGTAAAAAAATGGCAATGCATTATACTTATCAAATACAAACATTACAATTCTTATTCCAGGACTATAAACTATTAATTATCATCATGTCTCCATGAGAACTATATAATCTGCTGTAGCATGACAGCTAATGAAGTACAAATCCAGCATAATAATAACACAAAAACATATTCTAAAAATACTCACAATTAATTAAGTAGTTGAGACCTTGGAGAAAATATCAAACATGTAAATTTGGTCAAGCACTGACAAGAGTAATTTTTGAAGAAAGCTTGAATAATAACAAAAAAAAAATAGAAATTTCTTAGAACCTACAAATTATCGTTACTGGTTTACATTCTGTTGTCATAGTTCCACATCTATTATGAGCCTGAAGCTTAATTTCAAACTGATGTTAACAATATTAATACTGAGAGAAATGCAGAATTATGAAGGGGTTTATTCAAAAATTTTGTTAGCACAAATAAATATAGACAAAAATATTGAGAAAAATAAATTTGCAAATGGAAAAACTAGTAAAATTACTGAAAACAAATTTTCAATGCCTTTTTTTCAAAACCCAACACTGAAAAGCAGCTTTTGCAATTAGGATTGCCTGAAACTATTTAATCACTGAGAGAAAACATGTAATAAACAGATTATCCTTGCTAATGTTTTTGTCATGTAGCTTTACTGTATTTCCTGCAATAAATAAGAACTGTCTCACTTGAAACCAAATATTTAAAGTGTGTTTTTTTCCAATATATCCTACCCTTATGCCATACTAATAGACTGTAAATAACATGCCTTGAAACCAATTTAAACATTAACTGCTATTTGGGAAGAAAGAGGGCATCTCTCAAACTTTGATCTTCCCTTTTTTTCCATGTACAGAAAGCAAATTATTTGCACTTGTAATTACTTTCTGAACACAAAGAATATTGACATAAACATCACCTTCAGTCTTTACGGGAAAAATTTCCAATTTTTTTAAGCAGTTTTGAAATTGCTATAAAGTATTTCCATCTTCTCCAGCAACAATGTAAACAAACCAAGTAGTAAGATTTATGCATTCCTCTACTTAAAAAAACATTAAAAAGCAAGTTTCTTTACACACTGAAACATAACATAACTAAGAAGAAACAGCAGAGCTCTTACAACATAAGAGCATAAGCATGGACACAGAAAGTAAACTTCAAAGTGTAAGTAAGCAAAGTATCAGAAGGTGAAAAGTTAAGAGCAGATAGAATACAGAAAAAGTTTCTTAAATAGGTTTTTACTTTCAGTCAGTCTTTTTTAATTCAGTTGCACTTCGTTCTGTAAGGCAAAGTAGTATGAGAATAGCCATCTTAGCAACCTTCTTGGAGAATACCATCAGGTCAACTCTTTCAGAGATGGCACAAGAAAAGAAGCACTAATTACGAACTGAGCGCACCAAAACCAAACTAATCTAATAACAATAGATAACTGCCAGTGAATTAATCTGATCATTTATGGAAGTCTATCAGAAACCAGAAGATACCATCACTGAAGATGTATCATCAAAGATAATGCTATCCATCTCTGCTAACTGTTCAGTGGAGTTTGCTACTTCTCCATCTCTTACATATGAGCCAAAAGAGAAGGTTTTTTAAGTGACAAGATGAATACTTAAAACAATATAGGCTCTTTCTCACAAAGCTGAAGTGAATCAATGTATCCTTCAATTCTGTAACAGCTAAATACTGCTTTTAGTCAAACAATCTGTATTTTAATTTTAATCATAAACCTAACACAAAATTTTTGACCAAGTTAAAAAAAATCTGAAAAGAAAACTCGATAAATCCTCATAATACTTAGCAAAAAGGAAAACCTGATAAACTATACTGAGAAACCTGATAAATTCATTCCTGTTTAATTCTTGTTACAATAACAGATTCTGTATTTAAAGGTCTTGGGAAACTGCTGGATAACTATAAAAAGCGTTGGGCACAGTGGAAGAACATTTAGAATTTAAGAACCAAAAGAAACCCAACAACAAATGGGAAAAATTACAACACTTTATCCCAGGGATCAGACGAAATAATAAAAGTAACATGCAAAGCATAAGCTAAGTAGTCATCCCACAGTAGTACAGCTCATGAATGTTGCTCAAACCCATGAAATGGGTTTGAGCTAGACAATTAACACACACAGCTTGTCTTTGAACAAAGTATGCTATGGTTTAGCTTTTAGTAAAAGGTTGAAGGATTCCTCTTTGTAAACGTAGCTCACAGCCACATAGTAAAGCTTAGTCTATCAGCCAAGCTGCTGAAATCAAGACACTACTCACGTGGCAAAAATTCTTCAATGCTGTTTGTCATCCAGAGGTTTTTCTACAGGGTCTCACTGTCTTGGGGAGAAAGTGTTGGACTAAAACTTTTTCAGGAAGAACAAAAATCTCATGACCAATATAAAATCTATGGAAAAGAATTTTGGAACAAAAAGTTGGATGAAGAAATGACCAAACAGGTATTTACACACGCAGTCACAGAAGTATTTTTCCATAAATAGCAAGTACATTATATATACATATATGCTCCTTTTGCACCTGGACAGAATAAAATAGCTGTTACTACAACTCAGAGAAATCCTGCATCTTTTAAATTACATTGGCTTGCATGTCATAGGAAGTAAGCTGATAACACAGTTACCATTAGTATGGACTATAAATAAAAGGTGGAAATAAAACTTTGAATGAATCAGTTTTGATAATGTAATCATGACACAGAAAGGTTCTCAGAGTATTAAGGGTGCAATCACAATCTACAACTGACCAAATAATTATTGGAGGTCTTTTCCTTCCTGTGCCTCTCAGGTAGATTTACACAAAACAACACCAGCAAAGGGAAATATGTATGCTCTGCCCTTAAAGAATATCCTGATTCTCCTACACTTTGTGTGAAAAAAATGGTACCATTAATGACTGTAAAAGTATTCAATTGAAAGTCAGTCAGGGACAGAAATGCCACTCTGTGTCGTATGCATCCTAGATACTTTAAAATATTCAGAAATTATCATTTCTAACCAAAAAATAAAACCCTAATACTTATGGAGCTGACAGTTTGTATGGCAAATCATACCTGCCTTTTTTTTTTTTGACTGGGACAAAGCCTGAGAGTTGCAATGTCAGAGAATAAAGAAAAATGCATTCAGAAAAGCCTCTATTTCATGGTCCTCTCCAACTCCTTCACAAAGGAACACATGATTTTTCCTCCTGTGTTATGGCAAGTGAAGGACTGCCCAGATTGTGAGGACTCTCCCGTGACTAAGGAGGGTCTTGGAGGATGCTGACATATGGGCTGAAGGGAGGAAAAACTACCATGTACCAGTCCATGGCTGGTTGCACCTAGAAAGACAAAACACCTTCCTGTCCCTCTCTGGCTGCCAAAAGGAAGCCTTTTCCTTTGCATTCCTCAGCCGGCTGATGATGTATCCTAACACTTCCTAAAACTAACAGATGTGCTGATGGAGAATTTCCTCACAGTGCTTCCTCCCAAAGAACCATCCATGACAGATGACAAGCATAATTTAAGTGTTATGGATGATGACAGTAGGGAAAAATCAGAACATTCACAACTCACTTGTCTCCGCTTGGCTTTACAGGCTTTTTTAAAATTATATGGTCATTTACTTTCATGTTGGAATTGCTATCTCCATTATAACATTCTTGAAATTTTGGGATGGAAAACAGACAAATGAACATCATCTTTCTAGCAAACATTTAAAAGAAATTACATTTTATTAACTGTAAGCAAAGAAGAATTACTAAAATTGATTATGATAAATCACCACACAATTGCCATACTATTTAAAGCTACCATCTTTAGACGAACTACTAAGAGCCCCATAAGACTGTAAAATACAGGCTTCCAAACAACAGCTGCTCTGAAGCCTGTTTGAGTGGGAGCTTGTCCTGGAGAGGACAGGCCAGAGACTGGGCACACAGCCACACCACAGACACCCAACATCAGGGCTCAAGAAATAAGAAGCCACAACTGATGGCATCCAGGCAGCTTATGGTGAGGAGCAAAGGACTCACGAAGGACTCCAGAACCCATTAGGAGTGGCCATGCAGATCAACAGCCCATGATTGGCCAGAAGGCTTCTAGAACATTCTATGAGAGACCATACATATATGTGTCGGCCCCACTTTGGGGTCTTCTGAAGGAGCCTCTTTATGTTTTGCTTTGCACCCTCATTTGTGCCCTCGAATTTATTTAATGAATATCTTCAATTTTGGCACTTCAGTTGCACCTGTCCCTTCCTTGTTGCTGTGCCATGCTACCACACCATGGTGGAGCTCAGAGGGTTTCTGAGACCAGAGGGTTTCCCCGTGCACCCTGCAGATCCCTTGGGGTGCTGCCACCGGCCCATCTCCAGCCGCTCTGCTGCCAGCCCAATCAGAGACATCACCGGCAGCCAAGTGTGCACCCCAACAGTCTGCAAAAACTTGCTTTTCTTTTGTTTTGTGCAGACACAACAGTCTGCAAAAACCACATCCGCCAAGCATCAAAATTTTACCTTTAGCTCACACTTGCAGAACTTGTTCTAGAATGTAGAATATTAAAAACTGAGCTGCCTTCCACTAAGTTTACTGAAGATAACTGTTGATGAAATGAAGTACAATTTTCTGCTGAAAGCCTGAATGAAACAACAGTATGCAGCATAACATATACACTGATTTAAAAATAAGACTTGTTAAAAAAATCACCAAGTAGAATCAAAAGGCGACCCAAATTTGATGATGAGACTGCCAAGGGGGCAAAACAGTAAATCTGACAAAATAAACAGGAACATATTTTTCAGTCCTTTTATTTTTTTTCTACTGACATTCTTCATAGGAAGAGAATAGACTGACTGAAAACAAAAAAAATTTCATGCAAGATGGGAAGTATTCAATAAGTAGAGAGTAAAAAAAAATCCCATGAATTTGAAAATCCTGGCTTCAAACACCATATTGCTCCCCATGACCTGAAAAGCCTGTTTGAAATGATAGGTACCAGAACCTCAGCACAGAGGTGCTCTTGACTTGGACTATGCATTTGGATATTGGAAGAAGAGGTCTAGTTTTATCCAGTGCCTGAAAAACAACACCTGAAGGAAAATATGAGCCTGACAGGTATTTAACATGGACCAACTTCCACTTATAAATGATTACTGTAAGTTGATAGGGAGTCAAAAAAACTGCAATTGTATACTTTTTTTCCCCTGCTGCCCACTTAGACTGGACCCATACCAAAACTTCCACAGAAAATTAACCTAACCAAGTGTAGACCTAGCAGTATGGACACTGCCCCATCTGACTTAGCTCATGAGGTAACCAAGTGTTAGAACTGGGTGTTTCAGTCCAACACTCAACTAGGAAGCAAGATACACATGCACATTCTGAAAGTGAAGGTGATGAACAACATCATCAGCCTACTGCACAGATTCTGGCGTGACTTCTTGTTGTTAGTGTAGATAATAGCGAAAGGCTGCAGATTTATTGTTCCAAGAAATTACAGACCAAGGATGATTACAGACCAGCACTAAACCATTAAACTGGGGGTAAAAAAAAAAAAAACCCACAAAAAACCCCCAATAAAAGGAAAAAAACAAACAGAAAAAAAAAAAAAAGCCCCAACAAAACCAACAGCAAAAACCAAATCAGCAATAGCAGCGGATCCCTATAAAATACAGCTTCATACATTTAAACTTACTCTCACTCTTGCATGTATGAATCATTGCTTTTTTGTAAATATTTATTAATTTTGTGTTGATTTGGGTGCTTATGACATAAGCTATTAAAAATAAAAATAAATTATAAAATTAATAAAGGAAACTAAACTAACCAGGAGAGCCATAAAAAAAATTCCCGTTTTTAAAGGCTTCTCAAGGAGAGCAGGTATTGATTCAAGTGTTCTTTATGCTAGGTATAAACCCTTAATGAACTGGATCTTCTAAAGAGTGAGAACACATTAGCTTCTCCCATCAAATATATACCATGTCTTAATTAGTGCAACCTTAATTTTGCTCAGAACATCCCATCACCACTACCACTATATTTTGACATTATTAGCATTTAGTAGTTCTTACAGTTTATCCTTTCTTCACTTACCTACAAGAGCACCAAAGGTATCTCCTTAGCTGGAAACAAATCATTCACAATCACAGAAAGCCTCACTCTGTTTTCATCTCTAACAGCACTTGGTTCAAAGTCCTCAACTTCAAAGCCCTATTGCAAGGCTATACATGTTACCCCAGACTGGAGATATTTGGTTTTATCCCTTCCTAGATGAGCATATTTTTTTTCTTTCCGCTTTCCTCTTTCACGCTCACTTTGTCACATCCATCTCCCCCTGTAAAGGGGACAATGCTGAGACTGTCACATGTTGTTCTCTTTTTTGTCTCTTCAGAGCTCAAAAAAATTTTTCAGTTGAGGATCTGTTCAGATATCCTCATTTTGTCTAATAAAAACATCTCTCAAGCTTGCCTTCCATCTTCAGTGATGATCATGCAGATGTCCAAGCCACGCACGTGATGGTCCCAGCCCCTCCAACTCTTCAGCACTGCAGGGCTTTGCTAGCACCTGGCCTTGAGAGAATATACCCTCATAAAAGATTAATTTTTTTTTCATTTCAGGAACACGTCACAATCCTGTTACAGAAACTCTGCAGCCAAGCCAACAGTATGCACTAGCAGTTCACAATGCAAATAACCAATTTGGCTTTGCCTACTGCTGATTACTTATAATGCACACACATAGTAAAAAGTCACCTTGATGAAGATCATAAACCATTTGAACACTGGAATATTTCCTAATCACTTGTGCAGAAGTCCAAGTAGCTCAGCTCTCGAACAGGGCAAGAATCTGTCTAGCTAAAAAAATGACATTGTTGAGCTGGTTAACAATGCATGGCAATACTGTAACAATTTTCAAAGACATTTATATAGGCTGACCATAAAACAGAAAAAGTTAAATGAAGATTGTCAAGCAGATTAATATGGGGTTTCTTTGGGTCACTAGTTGCCAGAACCACACCTCTAGAAGAGATCTTCTAGAGGAAGTACCTAAGCAAGCAGTACCCCAAGAGCTCCACTCTTCACTCTGGTCTGCAGGCACTCCTCGAGTGTGGATTAAGGAAAGTGAGAAATGCACCAGGTACTGCCAAGATTATTTCTTTCAATTACCTAATGTCTTCCATAAGTCTCCCATCCAACTAATTTTGAGAACTAACCACATTTAACTGATTACATCTGAAAGATTTAGAACAGAGAACACGGCTGCAGGCATTCAGGGAGACACACACATTACCAGGGTGAAAGCATTTTTATTGCTTTGTGATTTCACCATCTGGAGAACATTATGGTATTAACGTATATGAAATTATTAAACATTAAAAATGCTTTCTAAAAGCTATTACTGCCCTCTTATTAGGGAAAACCTTGAAGATGGGTCCCATGAAAATTACATTGTTCAGATTTTGAAAATTTGTAACAAAGAATACTACATGTCATTAATATTTAAGAGGTGAAGAACCATGGATCATAAGTGAACAAAAAGGGTATGTATAAAAAATGTGGTCTTATGAATTCAGCAGCAGTTTATATGACTTTCTCCTACTGCAAAAAGGTACTGAAGATAAATAATAAATAATAATAAAAAACAATAAAAAGTACTCAAGACACAGAGGTATACAGGAAGCCCCAAGAAAACTGAGTTTATCTTAAAATCTGTCTGGTGTCAAAGCAACACTTCAGGCAATGACATTCAGCTGCTCAGCACAATGGGGTAACACAGGAGGAAGAAGGTAGAGCACCATCTTCAATGCCATCATCACTGTGAGGAAAAACAACCCAGTGTCTCACACCCTTTCATTTCAGGATAGAGTGCACCACAGATTGACAGCAGTAATCTATAATCCATCCAACCTCAGGGAATCACTTTCCAGTTGTCACCTCCCTACAAAACTAAAAAACCTTTTAAAAAATTGTAAGACTTTCTCTGGAAACATAAGACTACAGAGGAAGTATTCTTAAGAAAATACATATATTAATTTAAAAATCCGAAGATTTGAGGAAGAGAACATAGCTGAGAAATGTCTGTGGACATATTTCTTGATTGAAGCAAGCAGCTTACTTAAAAGCTACTTTTCTGGGACCTTGTTGGAAAAAAAAAGCTCGAAAACTACAGAAAAAACATACTTCCTCCTTAATAACCTTCAAAAGTGATTAATGTTTCATGCACTGAAAATGACATCTCCCCTTTCTATGTGTGTTCAAACCACTGAAGGAAAGGAAACATTAACAGCCCACATCATTACTTTAATATGTTTGCCTTGCACATCTATTTCATTAGCAAGATTTTTTTCTTTTTGTAGACAGATCACAGCTTTTATTGAAACAGTTTCACTTCCACAGTAACACGGAGCAATTTAGTATGGTTTTATAGGCTTTCATGCCACTTCAAAAGCAGAGGCAATAGTCGGAGCAAAAATGTTATTGTAAATGAGACCAAGTGGCAACAGAACACAAAAGGGCAAAGCCACAGAAAGAGACAGAGGATGAAGGGAATGTAAGCTCTGAGCAAGGAGGCAATTTTATGGCAGAAAATAAGTCACTGTAGTCAGTATGTGACATACATTTAATTGAACTTTAAATTGAAGAGACTTCCCACAAAGTAGGCTAAAGAGATGTATACAGAGAGCAAGTGCAGCAAGGTAGGAGAGGTGACAAACTTTCCCTAGGGGAGAAATGACTTCCATTAAACCGAACACTTTAGTGAGTTTCCTGCTCCCACATGGTTTTGTGTCACCCAAAAGCAGAACACCAAAATGCTGCTGCAGAAAAATCCAAGGGCTGCATCTCTCCAAGCCACAGGTTCCCTGCTACAGCTGAAGTGAAGGACATAAAAAGATAGATTTTTATCAGAACAAAGAGAGAAGGTGGACTGATTTCATCTTGGCTCAGAACACCCTTCATGGGCAGTAGCTTTAACACCTGCACATACTCAGGGCCCTCAGAGCTTCCTCAAGAGTTTTATGGCTCTTCTCATCCTTTGAATGCCAAAAAGGCACTGAAAACGTATCTCTTCATACCAAAGGATATATCAGCATGTAACACAGATCACTGCAAGCAGACTCCAAAGGCAGTTTCAGGTCTGCAACTTGCATTAATTTATTTACTTAGGAAAAGCTAAGTTCTGCAAAAGTTGATATCTCTCTTCCAAGAAAGCTGCCAGAGCTGGCAGGAGCAGACTACTTCTACACTGCAATGACTGAGCCATTTGTTTGGTATCAGTTGCAGGACTGGTGCCAACCTGAACACACAGGCATGAACTAAACTGCCTAAGGAATACAGGCACACATAAGATTTGACACACATATATTTACTATTTATTACTGAAGTGTAAAAGCTCTGAAGAAGCATCAACACTGGAAAAAATCCATGCATTTATGCAAGTCTTGTTTTCACAAGAACACGATTGCCAACCTAGCCA
Source organism: Peucedramus taeniatus (assembly GCA_013400575.1). NCBI lineage: Eukaryota > Metazoa > Chordata > Aves > Passeriformes > Fringillidae > Peucedramus > Peucedramus taeniatus. The sequence goes on along the minus strand of WBNO01027652.1, from coordinate 25,296 downwards.
AAAACCTCTTTTAAATTTTGGTATATTATCTTAGATATTTCAAGGAAATTGCCTCAAGCTGTCACATTGAAAAGCAGTGGCACACTCTTCTAGCGTTTGTCACATATATACACATACCTACATACACACACACGTGTGTGTGCACACATAGACATACACACTTCTTCAACCTTTATTTCCATAAACAATTAATTGGAATCTTCCACTTCAATTCTTCATGAATTAAAGCATTCATGAACAGTACACAGAGGATTTTTTTTCTAAATTAGGTATGAATTCATAGCACAAAATGACCTGTATTACACAGTCAACACGCTTTAACCAGAAACATCAGCTCTGCCAGCAGACTCCAGTATTCGTTTCTTATTTATCCTTGCTATGAAGAGTGCAGAGCAAAATGGGAAACTACTGTATGTTTGTCTTGCACAGATGTTCAGCTTTAGATTCACATAACAGATTTGAAAAAGGAAGTCCAGTGTTCAAAGATAATCCTTTGGGAGTTTCTGATCATCTCCATGTTTATTTGGAGTCATTTAACTAACATGAACAGCAGAAAAGAGAATGACAAATGATAGAGCATGAAGTTGAAAAACCAAAAGGTTCAATTGCTTCCTTTAGTTGGAATTAAAGCACTCAACAAGTACCATAATGTGACTTAGCTCTTTGTAAAATGAAACCTTTCTTATTCACTAACCATTTGCCTGCCAGGAGGTACAAGTAGACTGGTCACAATAGCTGCATTTTCCACATGTGATGTGACATGGGACATGATCCCACAATACCATACATTCCCTCTCATACTACCAAAACATTTGCCTTTGCTGTGGAGGTCACAGCGGGAACCAGGAACATTCCCTTTACACAAGAAAATGCCATTTTTTGCCTGATATTGCAACACGATGTTTAGGATGGCACAGTTTTCCAATAGCGACAGGATTTAACAATGCAACTACTATACTAGCAAATTTTAGCACAACTAGAATGTTCTGCCAGTCAGAAGTTCAGTAGGTGAAAACAGCCAAAGATGACACTGACCTGGCAGTACTAGCCAACTGAAAAATGGTGATAAATTCACAGACTGACAAAGCCTTAGAAATGATAAATGGAATCCAGAACAGCAAGGCTGAACGATGAGCACCACAGTAGAAATTACACATAAGTTTCCACACATGGTACCATACATAATCCTGATCATTCATTAAAAAAAAATAAACAAATAAAAGGAGAGACTGAAGCAAATGAAAGGAAGGGTGATTAAGGGAAGAAGAGGATCGTGAATCCTTATACCTCACCAAGCAGAAGCTCAATAGTACCTTATCAATATAGATACAAGGGAAAAGAACAAGAGCTTTTGAAAGTAATAACATCTCACAGAAGAAAAAAAGGCTGCATATTTGCCTCAAATAAGTTTAATGTGTTATTTATTGAGGAAACTGCATTTATACAACAATATTTCTGTGGAAGAGGACAAGTAAAATGGAAAATCCTATTATTTCAGACAGCTCAATGTGTTTATAATAAACTAATGGTGGTATGTGTGGAAGGTATCAAATACCTCCTCAGAGTCTGTGAATGAATGGAAATTTCAAACTGTTAAATACAAGAGTATTGCTGGTTTATTATCTGTATTGATTAACAGATGCCAAAAACTCTATTTAACATCTCTCATTATTATGTATTTTCCCCCAGTGCACAAAGAATAATAATTACACCACAAAACATTAAAAAAGTCTTTAAACTGTTTATAAAAACAGAGCAACTCTTTACAATTCCAATTTTATACTGCTCACTACAGCTTCTTCTCCCATGTAACTGAAATACTTTACCCAGTAACTATTTTTGTTACCTATCTACATGCTCACTATGGATATGACAAGGGCAAAAAGTTACTACATTTGTACAGGCTAGTATCTACTCTGCAGAGAAGGTTGCACCAAACTGACTAGTATAATTATGGTCAAACAGAAATAACTAAATAAAACTCAACAAAGAAAGAACAAATCCCTTCCTCCCCCCATCTCAGGGCATCACTTTTTTTCTTTATTTCAAGTTAGAAAGAATACAGTGTACCTACACTGAAGGTAACATGGCTGTTAAAACTAGTAAAAACATTTGCTCATTTGTTTTTGTTGGCTACATCACAGATTTATGACAGAATCCTCAAAAAAATCATTTTGGAGGCCATTTCCAAGGAAAGCATTAGGTCCCCAAATGATGTTTAGCAATGAAAAATTAACAACAAAGTTTTTTACTGAAATTATGAGTTTAGTACTAAACTAAACATTCCAAAAAGTAAAAGCAAGGTTCTTTTAAATTGAGATAAGCAGGAAGTTCCTGCAGTTCTGGACTTACTCTGCAGGAGTAAGTCTGCTCCTTCTGAAGCATATTTTCATATAAAACAGAAGGTACCACCTGCATTCAGAACTATGAAAAATTTGACTGCTCCTACACTCAGGAACATATTTTAACGTGATTGCTCTGAGGTTCTCAGATTTTTCGCCTTCTGAACTCAGGAAATTTTATCAGCATTTTATCGACACTCTACGTAGCTAATGGGAATCCCATTCTGACCAATGTGGATGATTAAGGGCTTTGACATCCCTCAATACACTAGCAAAACACAGGCAGTAAGTGAATATTATAGAAAATCACTGGCATATTTAACAGAAACATAACAACATTCTAATGCTGGATTCTCACATGGGGATGAGGGGCCTACATTACCAGGAAGTTCTAGGCACAACCATTGCTATAGTAATAAACAGTCTTCAGAAAAAGTTGGTAACAAACTGACAAGTATTTAATGGTTTTTATCATTATTCGCTCCCCAAAGTGGAGTAAAAAGGCAAATGCCAATACCCTCTATTATACTTAAAAATAGAAATAAATACCTCCACACAAAAATATGTATATGCACACATCTACACACACAGAGAAAACATCAACACCACGCCCTATTTCCAGGCAAAAACTTATGAAAGAGGTCCTACTTGTGTGGATGAAACCCAGCAAGCAGCTGATTTGCAGTAGCTGTTTTCTAACTTGCCAAACTCAAAGGCAACTCAGTCTGTTATTCCAACCCACCTCCTTCCAGTATTTCCCTCTCCTGCTCTGAGCATTCACACAATCACAGAATTTTCAAGTTTGGAAGAGACCTTCACGATCAAGTCCAACCATCCGCCCAGCACTACCACTGTAACCCATAAGCCACTTCACTCAGCATTAGATCCAAATGCCTCTTAAATACCTCCAGGGACAGCAACTGCACTACCTCCCATGACAATCTCTTCCAATGCTTGAACACCCTAACAATGATAACTTTTTTCTGATATCTAATCTGATTCTCCTGTGTCAGCTGAAGGCCATTTCCTCTGATCCTCTCAGTGCAGATACAGGAGAAGAGACCAACCCTCACCTCACTAGAGCCTCCTTTCAGGGAGATGCAGAGAGTGATGCAGTCCCCCCAAGCCCGCTCTTCTCATGACTAAACAAACCCAACTCCCTCAGCCTTTCCTCATAAGACATGTTTTGTAGTCCTTCCATGAGCCTTGTTGACTTTCACTGGACAAGCTTCAGCATCTCAATGTCCTGGAGGTGTGAGGGGCCAAAACTGGACTTGAGGTGTGGCCTCAGCAACGTCAAGTACAGGAGGATGATCAGGTCCCTTGTCCTGCTGGCCACACTGTTCTTGGTTCAGGCCAAGATGCCATTGGCCTTCTTGGCCACCTGGGCACACAGTGGCTCACACTGAGCTGGCTCTCAACAAGCACACCCAGATCCCTTTTTGCCCAGTAGCTCTTAAGCCAGTTCTCCCCCAGCCTGTACTGTTGCATGGGTTTGCTGAGACAGAAGTGCAGCACTTGCCTTATTGAGCCTCATGCAGTTGTTCTTGGCCCAATGACTGAGTCTGTCCAGGTCTCTGCAGAGCTTTCCTGCCTTCAAAGGGATCAACATTCTCAACCAGCTTTGCACTGTCTACAAATTTATTGAGGGTGCCCTCAATCCCCATGTCCAGACCATCAATAAAGATGTTAAATAGGACTGGCACCAAAATCAAGCCCAGGTGAACAGTGCTAGTGATCAGCCACCATGGATTTACCTCCATTCAGCACAACAGTCTGGGCCCAGCCATTCACTGTTTTTCCCATTAAACAGTCCACCCATCCAAGACATGGGCAGTCAGGTTTTCTAGGAGGAGTACAGCTAAAATAATAAAGCCACTGCTGTTCAAAACATTTTTCCAGCCATGAGTTAGGAAGCTCAGGCTGGGCAAGTTGATAAGCATACTGCAAAAAGAAGGCCAGTCTTAGCTAATTTAAGGCTCTCTGCCCCACAGAGACTGTACATCTTTTATACCTCACTCCCATGACGGAGTTGCCACCTTCAAGCACACGTCAGCACCACAGCATGGCTAGGAATTTAAGAACAGAGAAGTTTTTATAAAACTAAGGCTAAACTAAGCCTTAGTTTTAAAACTAAGGCTAACATTTAGAAGAGGGGACATGAGCACCAGCTTCCTATGGCAAGGATAGAGCAATGCCCAATGCATAGTTTCAGTACAGAATTCATTCTTGAAAGTAAAAACAATAATCAATTTTTGCAAGGATGTAACAGACACACTCCATAACTCTAAGCAAGCCTCAAGCATTAAATCCCACAAAAGAAATGCATTTACATTTCCCTCTTGGACCCCTCAGTGCTATATTTTTCAAAACTGTTTTGTACTATTTGACCATATTTTCTGTTGTAGTCAACTGCCCTCTGTTAGGTGCGGTTTTCTTCCCCTACCAAATGAAGAAAAAAGAAACCAGAAAAATATAGCACAGAAGAAAAGGATGCAGAATACTAGCATTTCATCTTGTGGGCCAGATTCATACCTAACCGATTATTTAAAAACAACAATTAAATATATCAAAAGTACATAATAAAACTGTTTCATTTGCTGAGTTAGGCACTTTCCTAAAAGCTTAGTCATCAGCTACGTTTGTTGTAGCTAAATTCCCTGACTTCTGGAACTCACTGCACTTCAGAAAATTCTTCCCCAAACCGATAAAAAATGGCATAAATAGTCATTGTGTTTTGTCATGATCAACAATAGGAACTTGTGAAATTCTAGTAGGATAAGAGCTGTTCCATAAGATGAGCCCTTTCAAGATGAAAAGTCATTATGACAATAGGTGTACTACAATCTGCAGCAGTAAAGAAAAAGCTTTCAAGGAAGGCTAAAAAAAGCTATGTTAAACTGAAGGCAAAAAAATACATATAAACAGAACAAAATGACACATCTAACTGGAAAGATAAATTTAAAACAACCTGAAAGCTAAATTCTTTAACTTTACAGAAGAGAGACTGCAGTAATTACTTAGAGGCACAGCTTATTCTCCAAAGGACTTTCACTGATGCCCCAGGAAGCTTGGTTATCACCTAGGCACAAGCTTTAAACATATGCATATGTACACATGCACATTTCCATGCATGCAGAGTTACAGTGTATGCCTCATGTAGCAGCAAAGCCCACACACATTTCCACTGCATTGCAGCCACACATACTGCTAAAGAAATGCTGCATTTCTTCAATGCATTTGTTTGTACACCATGAGGAGCTCGTTCAGAGATGCTGCACTCAGAAAGGACTCCATGAACAAGCACTTCTCTTATACCAGCAAATGCACAGTCAAAAGAAACAGTGTGCCTGGTGATCAGATTTTATTCCTTCAGATGTTAACTTGCCCTTGAAATGTTTGTAAAAAATATTTTTTTTTTTAAAAAAAGCAAAACAATTTAGGAACTCAAATGTTTTAAAGGCATGGCAGAGCATTTTAAAGCACTCCTGAAAGTATGAAGTCCTTGAAAGTAACAAGTACACACATACAAAAAAAAACCCCAAACCAACCAAACAAGAAGCCTACCATCCTATTTTAAACTTATTAAAATGAACAGCTTCAAGTTTCTAAATAAAATATCACAAACCAAAAATTAAAACCAAACAATCTGTCCAGTCAGAACTTCATCTTTCAGCTTTCAGTATTCAAGTGTATAAACCAACGTACTACAGAAGACTTATTTTAAGCCTTTTTAAAAATATTTTTAAGTGTTCATCTTACTAAAGGTAAAACTTCAACCAATGTGTTGAAAGTGTATCTCAAGAGTACTACATAAAAGATAATGGAAATGTATCTCAACCCCCCTACATTAAAAAAAAAAAAAAAGGTAACTTCTTTCCTAGGTTCATTTTTAGACTAAATCATACATAAACCAGCATTCAAGAAGCCCGTATCAGCTACCAGGCTGCTTATCCTCCTCCAGAATTTCCTAAAATTATACCTCTAGTTCAAGATGTTCTTTATTTTTGAAAATATATGAGTGCTTTAAAAGATTTCTTACAGGCACGCCAAAAATCTTTGCTTAGAGTAATACCTAGAAGCTAAAAATATTGCAGCAGGGATGGAACTACACAATTATTTGCTCCCCAGTTCCAAATGTGTACTAAAAAGTGACCAACCTGGCACTCATCTTGAGCTTAAATCAGTACCCAGCACTGGTCTGATGGAATAAAGTCCTTCAAAGCTGGCAATTCTTGCTACAATTTTAATGTGAGGTATTCTTCAAGTATTTTGTGTTATGCCATGCAATGAAATAACTAAACAAAAACATATTGCAGAGAATATGGTACAGCAGCATATGCTGCTGATGAGTTAATATATGCCTTTTCACATAAGAATTTAAAAGAGCTGGCAAGTGCTTTGGTAATGAGAACCATAAAATAAAGCAAGAAGACTTCAAATGATCCAGCTACATTTTATACCTAGTTGTCTACCTGGAGAAAACTCCCAAGAAAAACACCAACTGGATGAGTAGCTAGAAAGCTTATTCTTCTAAAAAAAGACATATCCTACTGTAGTATTCCACTAGGCTTCAAGAGTACATTTAATTAGCTTTTATTTCAAATAATTTTTGTAAATCCCTCTGTTTACAACTTCCAGTCTCTCTCTTCTGTGAGCATTTTCTACTTAAGTAAAAATATGTCTTTTGATCTCAAAAGATGTGAAGCTGGAAAGTCAAAGTCAGGAAAAAGTTATTTCTGTGAGATTTTTCTAAGCTGGGATGAGAAGAGATACAAAGAATAGCCCAGAACAAGTAAAAAAGTCCATCTACACTGGGGGTCAGGAGGGAGCAGGAGGAAACAACTTGTGGACTATCTGTGTCTTTGAGAAAACTAAGCACACTTTCAGTAACTCTCTACTATTTCATTTCAACTAACCATTCATCTTCAGAAAGGCTGAAGTAGGACAGTTTAACAAAACTGTTAGCCAAAGCATGACCAATTACCACAATCAGATCTGTACATGTGAAACACACTTATTATAGAACTTGTAGGAAAGACAAAACTTTGAAAGCATAGGTAATTCTGGAAATATCTGTAGAAACTAATGCTTCCTGTGTGGTTAGGTTACTTGATTTTAAAGTAAAGCATAGAAAACTATTTCAGAAAAAAAAATTAAGGTTTCATCTTGCTTTACTTCACAAATTCACTTAAAGTTGGCACTAATGCAGTTATTAATCTGTTAGTCTCATTCTAAAAATCAAGCTTATTCCTTGCACAATAATAGGGCACTGTAAAGACTGATGATCTGATGGGTTTAAATGAGATATGTCTTACAATAGCTGTGCTACAATTGCATCAGCTCATGACAAACACTCTTTTAAACACTTGAACACCTAGACTTCCACACTAGACATCTGTGGAAGTACCACCTAGATATATACAATAGCACAAAAGTCTTGAGAAAATATTTCCAACAAAATGACAGCAAACTTGAAGGAAAAAAATCTAACATGGTTATCTTTAAACATTCAGAGACACTGAGACACGGATCAGGATACCCATATGCAGAACTAAAGACACATTTCTAATAGTTTAGGAACTTGTTTTTCTTCTTGTCTGTGGGATGCTTTGGTAAGTCAAACAAGAGCTTATTCTTAGAGGAAAAACTTTCAAATACTTGCTTTAAGAATATTCAAACATTTGCAACTGACTCAAAAGCTGTTAGCTAGCCACTTAGTCCTCCCAACAAAGGGCTACTGTAAGACAAAAACACATTGGAAGGAAGGTGTAGCCATGCATTCTTCATACCAGGGACATGAAAATACGCCCCTGAGTCTTTCAGCAACTTGGTAACTCAGCACCAGGTGTCACAATCACACAGCTGTAAAACTCCAAAATCGCACAAGTAATATTTCCTCTTGGGGCAGAGCAGAAAACACAGGACACTAAACCTGAAACCAAGACAGGAACGTAAGACTGCCTAAGGACTCAATCAGGTAAGAAATGGCCCTCTTAGCTCTTGGCTCCACATATCAGATGCCTTCATACAGTGGACCATAGCCATAGGCTTGTGTGTTCTTCTGCACTTCTCCATGGTAGCTATGGGAATGCTGTCCGTCACAAGAAAGACACCAAAAAGGTATCTCCAGCTCTTGCTGTTGTGCTGTGCCACATGAGGAAACACTTACGACTCAGGAACGTGCAAGTAGCAGGGATGACTCTGCTTTCTCACCATGACATTCCTCAACTTCCCAGCCAAGCTGATCATGGCAGGATCAAGAAGAGCTTAGAAGACAAGGAACCCCCAGGGTTCATGAACCCAAGGGAGGCAGTGCCCTCAGGCAGTCTCCTCAAATTCCCCACGTAATAGAGCAAATGAATGACAGGAGGTTATGTAGAAAGCCAGAGAAAGAGCAGGAAATCTGCACAGCAGTCAGCTCAAGTGAGGACCAGGCAGAGTCATGCAGGGCAAGAGTAATGACCCAACTGAGCACCATGGTAACAGGAATAGGATATGCATTTAAGGATTTACAGTTATTTGTATCATGTAAACACAGAAATACTACACTACAATAGTATAAAAACATAACTCATTTTTTCTAACCAGGTGAGAATCACATAAAGTAAAGAAATTTTATATGTACAGTTAACATTACTAATTGGATAGATATTGGTAACAACCAGTAAAGACAGCACACAAGCAATCCTGTATCACAAAATGTCCATTTATGCAAAAAGTTCTAAGGCCTCTGGGATCATCTGATTTCTCTTCATATACACTCAGAGACCCCTATTGCAAGGGTCCACTATTCTATGCATTTTTATTCTAGGACCACTGATGTTTTCTAAAAGTATTGGCTGCATTTATGTAACTACATAATGATGCTGTCCAAACTCAACAGTTTAAGTGGGGGTGGGGCACTGCTGCTTCAAGTCTGATCATCCCAGCACCCAAAATGAGCAAAATACCATCCTATCATCAAAGGCACCCATACCTCTAATACTTCTGTTTGGCACAGGGCTGAACTCAAAGCTAAGTACCGATCTTCACCAAAGAGAGAGATAAAGCCTTAAAATGAGCAATTAAAATACATCAGGAAGGAAATCTTAAATTAAAAGAGAAAGTATAAAGTCTTTTTAGAAGAAGAGACATAAAATGATTTACAAAGTTCTAGTACCACCAGAGACAGTCAAAATACCAATGCACTGTAAAGGAAAAGTTTCTGAGTACACAGCTTGATCCAAAGAGGCATTTTCCCATGACATTTACTGCAATATTTACTGTAACTACTGGGAATCAACAACAAATAGGATAATAGAGAGCTTTTTTACTGAAAGAATGTTGCAGTAATGAGACTGTGTTCTATGGTTGTCCTTGAACTTTGGAAACAAAGGGGGGAAAAAACCAATGGGAAAAATAGATATATCATTTACAGTGGACTACTTGTGCGTACAAAGTACCATATTTTCTTTCAACATCAACCTACACAATACCAAAGGATCAATACTGTATAGGATGCTTTGGAGGAATGTAGTTTTTTACTCTAAAGTGAACATAGCCAGCACTGGACTTAATAATCCTTATGAGTCTGTTCTATCTTAAGATACTCTATGATTTTCATCCATAAAAAGGGAAAAAAGGCTGGAAAAAGAAAAGCTTTGCAAGCATTTGAATATATGTTACAAATACAGCAGTGAATTGTCTTTAGATGTTTTATGCTGACTTTGACATGTATTATGTCCTAAAAAAATACATTATCTGATAGTATTTACACCCTGACAATGTCTTCTTGAATTGTTATAGCCACTTATTTCATACACAGCATTTCTTTTAGTCATTTTATGGAAGTACACTATTTGATCAGTTCAAATCTCAGGTTATAAATTACAAAACAGTCTTCTGAAACTCAAAATATATTTTTAAAAGGAAAGGGGAAGAGAGAGAAAGCAATCAGACCTTTATTTCAAATAGTCCTCTATACTCAAATCCCTCTTAAACAGCAAAACAAGGAAGTACACAGCATCTCAGCTTTTTAACTATATTTTTGTTTTCAAAAGAAAAGAAAACATATGACTCACTAAAATCAAGTTAATTTCTTCATATCTTTAAAAGAAAAACATTTCAAAGCTTCAAAATTAGTGGAAGAGAGTGATAGCTTGAAATATGGGTTCTGAAAACAAATCAAAAGGCCCTTTTAATCTTTAGTTTCTGATTTGGGGAAGCAGAAAATGCTACAACCTCACAAAAACTAACAGACTTTTTACAGAGATACTTTGGACAAATTTGTCAGGTTTATTATACCTCAATCATTACAGCATCATCAAAACTAAGGGTAAATTAAAACATAATTCAAAACGTATACCAGAACAAGGGTGGATCTTCTGTAGAAAGAAAATGATCTATCCAAAATACACCTCCAGCAGATACCTTCTCATGAAGCAAGGAAATGGACTAGATTTAGGCTACAATTCAGGTGTTGCTTCCAGACAATTTGAATCTAAGCTGCTGTCAAGACAGCAGTTTGACACTTGGCTGGTCCTTTATTCCTGGCTGTGACCACCTCTTTTCCTCCTGATGCTCATGCTCAACAAAGTGGATTCTCCCCTGTTCCAGCTCACCACAGGCCTGCCCAAGTCCAGCAGAACAGGACAGCAACCAAAAAGAGACACTAACCCAAGTGTCCTCCTCTTTCTGTCCTCCATTTTCCGCAAGGACTCTAAAAACATTGCCATTAGGTTCCCCCTCTCAGCAATCTAATGACTAATTCTTTATCTAGAGTGGAGGAGCTCCATCAGCAGACACAGAGAGAGGCTCATCACCTCAGCCATGAGTCACCTGGTACGTGGGAGTCCCAATCTTTAGACCTGGCATCAAACCTGGCAGAATTAGAATTTAACTCTAGAAAGTTCAAAACATAAGAGTGCTCACTGCAGGCTCATAAATATCTTCTTTTCTTATCCATTTTTACGACAAAAAATAAAATTAAAAATTAAAAAAAAGGCAAAGTTGTTGCCCTCTTCTTGTCAGCAAGCATAAAGCATATAATGCATATAAGCTACCATATGCATACCAGCTTACTGGCTAGCCCTAAGTAGCAGCAGAATGAAGTCTGACAGGCAGCCAGTAACTACACCCAGCAAAGATCAAGCATTTCTCAGCAACTCTTTGACTTTCCGATCCAGTTCTGAGAAAAGAAATCTAACAAAAAATGAGGGAACAGTGATTCAACTCTTCTGGAGCTAAAAAGCTCCTATGAATTTTAATGTAATTGTTTCCACCTTACATTGGCCTTCACCAAAACATACAAAACACAAATTAACGATCTTACCAAAATCAGCTAAGTTCATACTAATCTTGCAGCTCAACAGGACTCAGTTTATCACTTACATAGAACAAGAGGACTTCAGAACAAAAGTACAACTGGCTATACTGGAAGTCCTGGCCCCAGTCTTAGATTTCGTGCACATGTATCTGAAGGAATATTCCCCTTCTAGCACACAGAGAGTGTTTCTGATCTAACACAAGAATGAAAAAGCACACAGAAACAGTTCCAGTGCCCCAGGGAAAAAAAAAAAATTACCCTTTTCACCAAATAATCTAGCAATCTGCAACACACAGATCTGCTCAGGTGGAGTATCATACTGTTGCACAGCACAAACTATGCCAAAGCACAAATGCAGCTTCTCTTTCCAGACACCCCACTTCACTCCTTCCCATCTAAATAGGTTTAATGCTGGGATAACATCCTAAGCAGCTTTGTCTTAATCATCTGCATTTTCCCAAGCAGCTTCTGCACTGGCAACAGAGTCAAAGATTCTTCAGAATCAGACAGAAATACTGGTCAGAAATTAGTAGGGACTATTGCAATGCCCAACAAATTTTTTCTTCTTTTATTATTTATTACATAGACCTAGGTCCTTCAAGAGCAACTGACAAGCAAGACTGGCATCACTTTATTCCAGATCCCATACAAGCATGAGTTTTCTTCAAAAAATTTTGTTTTCAGGCCTCAATCTTACCATGAAAAGCTGAGCTTCTGGGAAGTCATATAAACCAGTCTCCAAAACTGTATTTTTTTGTTCCATCCCCCTCAAGATCAGTAACTGGAGACAACATTTCCTGACATTCAGCATCAAAATAAATTATAACCATGATCACAATACTATCAGTTTTCTTCCACAGATTTGTCCCCAAGTCAAGCCATAAAAACAAAACCAAACCCCCTTCCACGATACAACTGTCAAGGCAGAATCTTGATGCTGCCACGTGATACAGATCAGCAAGCATCACATGCCTGTAAGGACTGGAAAATAGCTTTGTACAGACACAGCCCAAACACATCAGGGTGTAAGATTAGGCTGCCGATGTACCATGCAATTTGGATGTCTGATTAGGAACCACTGGTCCTATATAGTTCTACATGGATTTCCATCAACATCATAAATGCCTTCCCTTCTCTTCCAGAGCAAGAGGTATATTATTTCACAGTGGCATTTACAATACATAATGAAATAGTCTCGAAAAGCATCTTTCTATTGTGAAGTAGATTTGTCCCTCTAAGATTTCTACCTAATTAGTACCAAGGATGAAGTATTTTCTTTTGCTCACCTGCTTACATACACTGTAGCCTACCAAACACATTTATAAATGGTCATTTTTCCCTGGGCCATTTAGAGAAATGCTATTACACAAAATTAATTACTTCTTCTGACTTTTTGAGTAAATACCACACAGCCTCTTTCTGTGGCCCATTTAAATGGATTTTTCCTGATTAATGAGGGAGTGCCAGAAAAGCAAGAACATATTAATATTAAAGAACTGGTCAAAATAAGTGAAATAATATTCATCATATTAGGTTTCATCCTTTTACCCTTTCTTGTAGTTGTATGCTCAGCCTATTTTTATCTATGAAGATAGTCTTGCAAATAATTACAATAATTCCAGAGAAACCAGTATGAATTTTAGTTATGGCATTGCAGATAAACTTTTTAGGTACTGTAATAGACCCTTATGACTTTAGAAAATGCTACTACTGAATGAAGTAATTTGTTCCTAAAATTACTTCAGCATACGGAAATTTATTACACTGCATGTATTCTTAATCCATTTTAAGACTGTTCTATGCTAAGAAAAATACTATTAAAGTTGTATCATAGAAAGGCAGCATAACAAATTTCATTTCTGTACAAAAAAAAAATCCCAGCCAAACACCACCTATTTCTGCTTTTGTCAATAACAAACTTGAATAAAATACATCTGAGTAATTAAGAAAATACAGGCCATTCTTCAAATGCCACAATGTATTTTAAGAGACTGTGATGCAGAGCAAACAGATATGCTTCATCCTTATCTAAACTTGAAAAGATCTGCTTAAAACAATATATATATATCAAATGCAACAGCTTCCTGTCAAGGATTGTTTTGAGACCCTCTAGGTAATGCTCTAGCAACTTACAGCATAGCAACGCTTACAACATGGCTGCAGTAATTGTCACCAATAAAAGCTGTAAGACACTAGTAGAAATAAATATGATTAGAGCAATATGCTGTGAATGTTTCCCTCCCTTTTTTCCTTACAGTCTGCAGTTCACATCCTGATGCAAGCACTGGAAGATAATTAAGGTGGAAAGAGATTGCAGATACAGCTACTTACCTTGGAAGATGAAAAACTCTGTAAACAAATAACACACTGCCATTTATACTGTCACTTACCTCATAGGACCAAACGCACTGAGTTCCTCCAAACCTCCGGACACACCTGCCCACTTCCACATCCTCATGAGTGGTGTACATTTCTCGAAGGCATTCACCTATATGTGGCACCATCCTCCGGAGAACTTCCCGGCTGAAGATCATTCCCGGCCCTCCCATGCAGAAATTTTCTCCAGGCTCCAGCCCCAGTTTTCCGAGTTCTTCAATATTACCCAGACCAGTCTGCCCCAAATACAGAGGTTTACTGCTGTTCAGTGAGCGAAGAAACTCCTCCAATTTTTCACCTGACAAAAAGATAAGATTACTGTTATTTCTCTGGCTACTCTGCCAGCCATCTCTTTTCCTGTACTTCAAGCTTTTGTAAAAATAAAACAGGTACCTGAGACTGTCATAGGAAATTACTTCCAAAGCAATATCCTAGACCTCACAGAAAACACCCTTGGACAAGTTAACAGGTTTTTTAAAAATTAACATTACAATGACATTTTCCTTCCAGCCACAAGCCGGAATATGGTCAAAACTTGATTTTTGACAGTGAACTTGGTTCCGTTCAAACAGATGGAAAGCACTCGCTAGTATAAGAGTCCCTAAAGTTGGACAATTTGGGCAATATAGCTCCAGGCTGGGGACGAAAGGGAGTGGATGGGAAGTACCAGGTAAGGTTTAATAGTATTAATTTTTGAAAATACCAGAGCAAATCTAAATTGAAAGAGATAAGAAAAAGATATTAGATTATAGACTAATTCTTGGAAAGAAAGTAAAACTCTTGTTAGTTTCAAATAGTTCCAGTGCTACAATGTTTATCGTCACTTAACTAGTTATTTTAGGAAACTTTGTTTAATATTTATTTGAAATTAAAAGCTTCAGGATAGGTTTAATTTGGTACCATGTAATCAATTAAAGACAGGTTCAGTACAACTTCGAAATGAGCTCAAAGAAAACACAACTTTATGCCTGCAACTGAATGTATATACATAAATATATGTGTTCATCTGCAAGTATTTGACAGGTGAATGACAGCTGATGAGCAGGCAGCCTATTAAACGACTCAAAATTAAGTGACAAACAGGGAAGGGTACACCCACCATCAATGAATTTACAACAGTGTAAGCAACCCAGCTCACAACCTGGGCTTATGCTTTCAACTTCAGCTTGCCTTTCCTAAGCGCGGGACACGGCACAAACAATGCCAGCCTCAAGCGCAGAGCAAAAGGAAGAAGGCGACAGAACATCACGTCCTAACGGTGCTATGAAACTCGCAAGGGAGCAGGGCTGGTGCTTCTCGGAGGCACCCGCTGCACTGAACAGCAGCTTCAATTGGAGCCCGCGGCGGCTACGCTCACCCAGCCCAGGGTGGAGGCAGGCGGGGAGCTGGTACCGGTGACAGCAGCACCGCTCCCGAGGAGTCCCGCACCGACTCCACCGGGGGGGCCGGGGCGAGGCGCGGCGGCCGAACACCCTGCGATCGGGTCGTGAGTCCGGCACTGCCCCGCAGCCCGCCGCGCCCGGTCGGACTGGACCCTCTCTGCCGGACCGCGGCGGAGGCTCGTCCGCAGGATCGCCATGGAAGCGTGGGCGGGGACGGTAGCACCGGGATCACACGCCCATCCAAGGGACCGCTCACCGTACCCGGCGTGGTCTAACTGCCCAGCGCAGTTTTGGCTCTCCAATGAGTCGCGGCCTCCGCAGAGACGGCCCGATCCGGGCACGCCGGGGTTCCCTCAGGGATGGGGCGGCTCCCCATACCCCGCTTACTGGGGCTGGAAGCAAACGCCGGCGGGGCGGTGGCACGTCGAGGCACCCCATGCTCTCCCCGCCCCAGGCGGGAACCGAATCTCTCCCTGACCCACGGGGGGACTCCGATGGGCTCCCAGACACCGCTCCCCTTCCTCCCTGCCTCCCGCCGGCGGGATGCGCCCCGGTCACCTTTTATGTAGACGTCGTCGTCCGCCCGCATGAACCACTCGTACTTGTCCAGGTAGTGGTCGTGCATGTACTTGATCATCATGAAAGACTTCTTTTGCGGCGGGTAAGAGTCGTCCACTCCTGGCAGGGCGACGACGGGCAGCGGGGGCATCCCGGGGGGCGCGGCAGAGCCCTGGCTGGAGAAGAACTCCACGCGGCCCGGCACCGAGGGCGCCCACGTCCGCTGCGCCGCCACCGCCCGACTGCCCAGGTACTTCTGAGCCGTCATCACCCCCACGTAGATAAAGTTGCGGGGCTTGGTGCAGCCCTGGGCGCCCGCCCAGTCCCCGCTCCCGTTGTGGCTGCCGCCAGGCCGGCCACTCCGCTTCTCGCCGCCTTCGTCCTCCTCCTCCGGCTCCCCTTCCCCGCCGGCAGCGGGGCTGGAGACCGTGCCCTCCGCCGCTGCG
>WBNO01027616.1:2091-19815 GCA_013400575.1 Peucedramus taeniatus | reverse complement strand
TGGGAGATGCAGTTAAGAGCATGACGTAAATGCTTGAAGTGAATGGCCTCTAGAAAAAAATAATTCACTAGCTTTTCAGTATTTGGTTTGTCCATGTTTGGGTTTTTTAATTAAATGTTTGTCGTTTTTTAAGAAACACACATTTTAAAAGTAGTATTTATATAATTTAGTCACCTTTTTAACTAGAAGAATGCAGTTGACATTGTAAAGTTGCTATTTGCTCTAGTCTTCTGATCATACCACTGTGAAAAGGGTTTGAACAAGGAAATCTTTATGTTGCTTTAATCTGCCAGCTTCACAAATTAAGCCCACTTAAGCCTTTCCACCCAAGGAGACAGAAATCATTTTTATTTTAAAATGCCACGCAGGGTAGTGAAGTCTCTCTTCCACTTGTACATCAGTGTTCTGTCCTTACCTTGCTCTGTCTGGTGGAACATGAGCACATAAAGTTCAGAAAAACTTGATTGGACACGCTAGGATTCACAGTGGGATCCCACCTGTGGAGATTGAGGTCTTTTGTTCTCATGGTAAATTTTTCCCAACGGAATTTCCAGCTGAAGAAGGCAGTCTGTTCTACACACCAGAAATTACATTAAAGGGGGAAACACTGCTTCAGATCATCACCTTTAGCATTTATATAGTCAAATATTTTCAGACAGCCAATTTACTGGAATACAAATCTATCTTCAAAACACCTCACTGAGGTCAAGGCACTCTGTTGTCATTCAGCAAGGGACGGCTGTGTTCTGTGACATACTTGATGTCACCCACTAAGTCCTGATCAGAACATTTTCTAATAGAGGGGGAAATGAATGAAATGAGAAAGTGTGTGCCCTTGTTCTGGCTCCAGCAGATCTTGCTGCCTTTCCACAGGTGAGGACCAGCTGGTTTTTCTGCCCACTGTGTGTCTTGTCTCATGCAGCTCGGTTGTTTATGATAGATTAGACCTCCTGGACCATCGAGAATGTTCTTTTCAGCAAAACTTGACCTTTCAAACCAAGAGTATGTGGAGGGACTTTTGGATTATACATTAACTAATGTTATGGCTGAATCAGTCATGGGCTTTTTTACTTGTTTCTGAGCCTGTGCCTAACACTGTAGTAATCTATTTAGCTGTCCTAGGGTTACGTTATGATGCTTGTATCCCCAATCGTCTGTTCTGTTATGCTGGATATTATGCTCTGTACCTTCAAGACTGGCTCTGAAAAACGAAGTTTGTTTTGTTATCAGCCTGCTCACTCCCACACAGACGGCAAGACACAGACTGTACATAGGGCTGGTTTTGTTTTGTTTGTTTGTTTTTTTTCTCTCTCTCTTTCGCTTTTTGCCCTTGCTTTGCTCTCACTTCTGCCTTTCTCTCATGCTTTTGCTTGTTAGCTAGTTTAGCTAGGCAGTCCAAATTTTTCCTAGACTTTTTTCCTTTCCTTGGAGCCATACAAACCTGCTCTGGACTGGGACCTGGGAAACACCGAGAGCCTGCCCTTTGTGTCCTGCCCTGCAGCAGCCATTCCCACCACCGGAGAGGCCGATAACAGAGCGACCACTCCCCAGAGAGACTGTCTGAATCTGAGATCTCTTCAGAACGGTGAAAGAGTTTTGTCATCCAGTATTGTTCATTTTGTGTGTTGGGGAGTGCATTGCCTGTTAAATAAACAGGTTCTTTCCACTTCTCTCTGAGGAGTCTTTTCCCGAGCCAGTTATGGGGAGGGACTGTGTGGGTTGGCCTTTCCGAAGGGGCCCCTTTGGGGGTTTTCTCCCAAATTTTCCCCAAACTAGGACATTGGCACTACTAGAAAATATCTTTTTATCTCTTGTATGCTTTTATCCTTTAGGAAAGTATTATAATTTTCTACATTTTTGTAGAAAATTCTGACAACTCTAGTATTTGGAGGACTAAGACTAAAAGAATTTCGTGATTTTTGCAGAATTTCTTTATAAAGAGATCATAATTAATTTTAAACAAGAATCTCAACATTACATTTAAATGTAAATGTACACTTACATTTACACTTCTAGTTTCATTTGAAAGTGATGTTTTCTGGGGAGAAAACTCTTTATCTTTTCTGAGATTGAATGCTCATAGCTGAACTTTTTAGTTGCAGTACTTCCATCTTTCACTATGTTATCATGCATATTAGTATGCTTGTTTCTTAACTCTTGGCATCTGAAATAACAAGGGCTTGGGAATCTTATTTTAGTTTTGGAAAGTGTCATTTTCACCTGCTACCACTCTTCCAGAAAGTTGGAAATAGGAAGTCTAAGTACTTAAATTTAAAAAAGATGAAAAAAAGAAAAAAAAAAGAAAAAAAAAGAGAGAACTTGAATTATTATTTTTCAAAATCCCATATTAAAAGCAGTTTCATTACAGAGCACAAAAGGCATGTGACTTGCCAGGTGAAACCCTTATGCATTCATTTATTCTATGACACAGAATTTTTCTGAATTTGCAAGAGAATACTTACAGTGTTGACCTTGCAGAAGTCCTGAGGAAGACAGCAGGACATCTAACAGTCAGTGTAAGTAGGCATTTTTGTGTTATGTTAGGATGAAAAACTCCAGCCCACTGGCATTGCAGTCTTGCCCTGGACACCTTCAAGCCTAGGTTCCCATGTCCTGCAGTCACAAAGAGACGTCTGGACAGGGGTGGACACAGTATAAGATCTAACAGAGATTTAAAATATTTGCCATTCTGAAACTGTTAATCCCATTAGATTCTCCAAGGAAAACTCACTTCTAGAAAACAAACTCTGTTACAAAGACTCAAATCTCAGACTAGCACAACTAAACACTGCAACAATGTAAATAATAGTAATTTAAGGACAAAAAGAGCACGCTGATATGAAACTAACTGTTGTGGGAAAGGAGCAATACCTGAGACCAGGCCCAGTACTGATAAAAATGAAAATGTCATAGGATTAGATACTTGCTTTGCCTGACTTCATACTTCCAGAAATAGACTAATGGAGCAGGTGCCCACTGCTAAAGCTGGACCATGAGATTTTTTTAAAAATAATACCCTACTTTTTACCATGTGTATGTTGGCTAAAAATATGTGAATATACTTTAAATTTGGAAAATTATTTCAAGAACATTAGAAGTATCATTCTTCTTAGATGTGTATTGGATGAATTCACTTAAATAAAATTATGATGAAGCTGAGGTACTTGCAGCCAGAAGAAAGAAACAGCCTGGTTTAGAAAAAAATAGTCTTTTTAGCTTGATGTAGCCTTTCAATCATGGTGTTTCTCACACAGGCTAGAGAGACAGTCAGAAACATGAATGAGATACAGAGGCTTAAAAATAGGTTTTTTTCAACAGAGTTAAATAACAATGTCTATTTCTTCATTGAAGATGGAAAGTGGAATTTTGAGAAGAAAACATGTTTTCAAGATCTAATGAGGTTTTGAGGAACAGAAGCATCCAAAGCCAATTACTTTGCTTTTAATGACAGTTAGTTAAAAGGAGCTAAAAAGGCTACCTCAGTTAGGGCCAGTGAGAGGAGGAAATTAGGGACATACATCTCTGTAGTCAGCTTCCTGGAACAGCTCACTTAGTTATTTCAGATCAAAAAGTTGAGAAACAAAACAGGGTGTTTCAGCTCCCGAAAGCATACTTTTGATCACACAACAGAAACCTTTCAATTAGCTGTCAAAATGGCACATCAGGAGAATTTGGCAGCTCTAAATCAATAAGCTGACTCTAGGCTTTTTTTTTTAATTGCCTTTCAGACTATCAGGAAAGTAAAATAATAGCATCTAAGGAGCGAAAAAGTACAGCAACATAAACCATCTGCACAGTATAAACAGAACAATGGTGACACAGATTTTTCAATACTTTCTCTAGCTGCTCTTCCTCGACCTTTCTCCACCTTATTGCACTGCATTTAAACAAACAAAAACATTCCTGTGAAAAGTAGGTTATTTTGTGTCTCTGCCCATAGCAGACAGTTGGAACTAGATGATCTTTAAGATCTCTTCTCATGCTGTCTGTGATTCTATTATTTTTCAGCCGTTTTCCTGTATCTTCTCACTGTAGTGATCTTCTAACTATAAATTATTCTCTGTATGTATGTTCCAGCTTTTTTTCTTTTTTCTTTTTCTTCTTTAAACCAGAATGAGACTTGACTGAAATAAAGCTTAGCAGTTGCCTAGGTCCTATGGATCTTAGAGATTGTATTGTTATCTCTCCACAGTTGTTTCTTTTCTGTCAGCACAGACTTCGAAACAAGCTGGGGGCTTTCCTGTGTGTCCCACAGATTTAAAATGTGAAATTTATTCAGCATTATGAAATTAAACAAAAAATGCATCCAAAAGAGAAAATGTAGTTTTTTTACTTTTCTTCTGTCACTTCAGTTTCTCTTGACTAAGTAAATTAATCACATTCTGTGAAGGGTTTCTCTGTTCTCCTTCTAGTCCATCCAAGGCTAACAATTCATAACAGGGACAGCTAGGAAAGCAATTCAGAAATTTAAGTGAGGGCGTGTGCTAGACCCAGTAGAAAGTGATAGACACAGGGATGAAATACTGTAAAATCAGGATAAAATCTAAGCTGGGTATCAGAAGGCCCCTCTTTTAGCCCACACCACAAACAACACACCAAATAACGGGTGAAGGGACATCCATGCCAGTGGGGAGCACATGCCACAGGGTTTGGCAGGACACCTGGCCAGGAAGGAGGTTATGGCAATGTCAGGCTGTGCGACTGTCCAAAATCCTCACATCAAAGACTGCACCAGCAGCTGCTGTGTGAGGACAGGGATTGCTGACAGGCAAAGGGCAGTGGGACACCTTCTCTCCTGAAAATCCACTCTAAGGAATGTAGCTTTTATATGATCAGACGAAAGTACAGACTTCCTAATTTGGAGACAAGGGCATCCAAGAGGATGTGAGAAAAAGCCAAGGCAAGCTTTGATCTTGAATGTTTGACCAGCCTCCAGCAAAAAGCTGTTCAGCCTTTGTGTGTACAAATAAGGACTCTAACTACAACTTCCTCATGAGGGGAAGAGGAGGGGCAGACACTGATCTCTTCTCTGTGATGCCCCTTCAGCACTTGAGGGAATGGCCTGAAGTTGTGTCAGGGAAGGTTTAGGTAGAATATAAAGAAAAAGTTCTTCACTCAGAGGGTGGTTGGGCACTGGAACAGGCCCCCCAGGGCAGTGGTCACAGCACCAAGCCTGACAGAGTTCATGAAGCGTTTGGACAATAGTCTCAGCCATGTGGTGTGACTCTTGGGGATGGTCCTGTGCAGGGCCAAGAGGTGGATTCAATGGTTCTAGAGGGTTCCTTCCAAATTAGTTTATTCTGTGATTTTGTGAATCTGTGATTCTGTGAATCTGTGAATGTATAGTAGGTTTTAACATTTTCTTACTTGCAACTCCAAGCTGTGTCCAATTGTGTATCACTCTCATTAAGTCCCAACTTTGCCCTTTCATGATTCTCCAGTAAACTTCTCTGATCAGAGAAGACGGGCATAGAATCCAGAGACCTCCTTTCATAAGTGTGTGCTGGGAGGCATAACTGACATGATGCACACCTGTACAGCACAGCCTACAGCACATGAACTAGCCTTCAAATGCCACGCCAGCAAACCAAGCAGCTCCTGGGCCTGCGCCTGCACCAGCTCTGTGGAGCCACCGGCTGCGGCACACAGCCCACTCCACAAAAACTCCAACATTCATCAGCAGCTGAACGGGAATCTGTATGCTCATACTGGCTCATCACTGCCTTGCAACTTCCAGGTTAAATTATTAGCATTGCTCCCAGGGAGAGGAGAGAAAGATAAGTACCATAGGTCATTCCTATCTTTGGCCAGGAATTTCCAATGGGCAATAGGGATTATTTTCTTTTTAATGTATGTTTTCAAGTTTGAAGGTAGGCATGGGAAAATACTTATTAGGGCCACAGAAGATTTCCTTCTTGAGCTCATTTAGTGATAACAGTGCTATTCAGCTCTCACTGATAGGTACTGCATACAAAAAGTATTTAAAATCTCAATAGAGTGTGCCAGCATAGTGCTATGCCATATCCTAGATTTCACAGCCTAAAATTACAAGCAGACTTGCCAAAAATAAATGTGAGCATGAGACAAAAGGCAGAGTAAGCCAGAAGAAAGAACACTGTCAGAAAAAGCCCATAAAAGCAATGCGTTATACCATGGGACTTAAGCATCATAGCCCCATTAAATGAAAAAGTTCAATTGATTTCCTCTCAGCTCCATGAGTGGGGTCCTTTATCAAATGCCTTTGAAAGTAAGACCTCCTGCTGGGATTTTATATCAAGCAGAGGGGAAAAGCCACATTCCATTGTCAGGGTTGTTGCAAGGATGTTATCAAAGGTTTGACATCCCAGCTCACAGATACCAAGCAACTTGGAAAAAATCACCATACTTAATAGTTGCCATTTTTCTTTTCTAATAGAAGGTTGAATATTACTTTAAAGCTCAATGATATCAAGGGTAGATAACATTAAAGCAAATTACCTTTCCTCTAACTGCTCATTTTCCTCATCATTGTGATAAAGTGATAATTGCCTGGTGATTGCTTATTCTAAAGGCAAGCTCTTGTTACTTACGAATTTCCTCTTTCGGTCACTGTCTTGACAAGCAGATTCATTTACAACATGAACCATGAACCTGAGCCAACTGTTTCTTTTCAGCTGTATTGAAAATTAATATGAGAGTAACAGAAGGAATAGTGATGGAGGAGGAAATTTCCATAAGCATCAGGTATTTTGGGAAGCTACCACATTACCTAAATGAATGGCTGCCATCATCCATCTCTGCTCAAATCCAAAACACCATGTAATCAGTATGAGAAAGAAAATTATCTGCTTGATTAGCTGATTAAAATCCACCAGTCCAGAGAGGGAAAACATTTGCCAAAGGCTTCCTGTTCCTGAAAATTATTGGATATGTGTTTTCAGTATTAAGTCATTTTGGGAAATAAATATTTAGTTAGCACATCACATTTATTTCCATTTACTCTTTACATTGGCTGACATGGACTTACTGTGTAGGCAGAATAGACAAGATAGAACAAAATCTTAGTTTCTATGATGTATTATTGTGTTAAATTATTATTGTATAGTTTATTATGATATATTATATATTATATATAATGCTATATATTGTTCTATTTCTTGTATTACTGTATAGTTATTATATTAATAGAAAATTTCTGTGTTTTATTTTTATATTTTATTATATCTACTATTATTATGTAATATGATTATTCTGTATTAGTTTTAGATTATCTGTATTAATTTAGATTAGATTAGATATTAGGAAAAAGTTCTTTTATATGAGTGTGGTAACGCACTGGCACAGGTTTCCCAGAGAAGCTGTGGGTGCCCCATCCCTGAAAGTGTTCAAGGACAAGTTGTACAGGGCTTGGACCAACCTGGTCTAGTGGCAGGCACCTCCCCATGGCAGGGGGCTGGAATGAGATGATCTTAAACGTCCCTTCCAATCCAAACTGTTCCATGATTCTATTAAAAAATATGAGCAGTATCTTCCATATGCAAAATGCCAACAGTGTATGTTTGTTTATAATTCTGGGTTTTTTGCAGAAGGCGAAAGGAAAGAAGAAAGTGAGAGAAAGCACATACACAAAAGCTTTTCCTTTAAGAGGGCATATGTGATGGGAACAAAAAATTGCAGCTGCATCCAGCAAAAATCTAAAAATACCTGCAGGTGCAGTAGTAAAATAATTTGAAAAGAAAAACAAATATATGTATATACTGCTCCATGCAATATATTCTTTGACCTAGCAGGAAATCTGCTCAACATGAACAAATATTGGCAACTACAAGCTACGTGAGATGGCTATTACTTATTTACCCATTGAATCAGAAGCATTTGCTTGCTGTGGTAGTCTCCCATAGGCACAGATGTGCCAGGCAAAGGCTGTTTGGGTTCAGATCCCAGCTCACCTGGACTGCCCAGCAGCCTCGGGGCTGCTGTAACCACACCCAGCTGTTGTGGTCCTTGGAATCCCTACAATGAGCAATGACTGCAGAAGGGCACTGAGCCACATCTGAAGGGACAAGTCCGAATGACAGAAACTGACCTCACTAGGCAAGTCCTTGAACAGACTATTCAGGATGCGACTTTTGCCAGCTCTACAACAGTCTTCAGCCACCACCATAGGCTTAAAGCCACCCTCATGGGCAGCCTGAGGAACAGCCTCACTAGGTCACAGAACCATAGAATAAGCTGAGTTGGAAGGGTCCCATAAGGATCATCAAAGTCCAATTCCTGGCGCTGCACAGGAGACCCCAACAATCCCACCATATGCCCGAGTGCATTGTCCAAATACTTCTTGAGCTCTCTCAGCCTTAGGACTGTGACCATTCCCTGGGGAGCCCGTTCCAGTGCCTCTAGTGGAACAACCCTTTCCTAACATCAAACTTAAACCTTCCCTGGCACTAGTTCAGGCCATTACCTTAGATCCTGTCACTGATTACCACAGAGCAGAGTCTGACCATCTACTTCCCCTCATGAGCAAGGGGAAGTTGTAACTGCAGTGAGGTCTCCCTTAGTCTTCTTTTCTCCAGGCTGAACAGATAAGTGACCTCAGCCACTCCTCTTACAGCGTCCCCTCAAGGCCCTTCACCAACTTAATGGCTGTCCTTTGGATGCTCTCTAATAGTTTTATATATTTTTTATACTGTGGGGCCCAAAATTGGGTAGGATGATAATCAATTTTATGGGAGATATTTTCACATATGTGTCAAATGCTCAGGCAGCTGCTTCTCCTTTAGTAATCCACAGCAATATGGATTAAAGCAATACTTCATTAAAGGATTGCTATTAAAAACAATTCCAAAGGGTAAAATATATTTTGGAATATTTGGAAGCAGGTAAGATCTGCACCATAAAAATTGAATCATCCCATTATTCAACTTGAAGGAAAGAAAAACATACAAAAGTATAAGTGGATTAGGTGTTGGCTTGTTATGCCTTGTGGAGAGAAGAACTAGAAAATTTTGAAGTCTGGGTGTTCTGATGTCATGATAACCAAGAGCCACTTACTTCATTTTTATCCTAGAACACATTGCATTCCAAAACAGTGGTTGAAATGCCAGTTGAATATGGATAGTTTTCAGCCATGATTTGGTCTTAAATTGCTATAACAGTTTCTTGATTTGTTCTTCTACAGTGTGTATATATACATATACACACACCCACATACTGCATTTTGACAGTATCTGAGAAACCAGCTGGATTACCATACTAGATTGGATTTGCAGCATGCATTAGAATTAGAATAAAATTTAGAATATTAAACCCCTATTCAGAGCATTATCCTTTTCATAAATTCATAAACAATAAATAGATTAAACAGTCAATGGACGTTTGTTCACAAGTAAGGTTCAAACCAGATCTAATAGGATCTAAATAGACAAAAACAATTCAAATGGATAAAACAAATTCCAGGAGTTCCCTAAGACCTGCTGTGCTCTTTTTCTTTATATTTCCACACAGATGGAGAAATGCTGCACTGTATCTGGAAGGTGAATGGGGCAGCACACACAGCCCCATTTCCAAACACATGGACTACAAAAAAGAGGAAAGAAAAAAGAAGAATCAACAAAGTAGATCCAGTCTCAGATTATAAAGGGAGTATGACAGTGACATAGGTGGCAATAGCAATCAGTTGGAGGGAGGCAGTAACACACTGAGTAGAAAAGGTGCTGAGGTCTGAAAAGAAAGAGACTGAAATACTGTGTTTGTGGTATGAAATAAGTTATTTCTCCTCTGTGGTTAGTTGAAGTTTTACTTCCTCTTTCCATTATAAAGAATACGTGAACATTTTGAGTTACACACAAGGCTCAGTCTCAAAAACAAAAAAAAGCCTGAAGAGTTTGTGGTTTTTTACCAGATCCATAGATCAGCTCATCCCAAAAGAAAATAATAGAACTTCTCTGATACTGGATACTGGGGATACAGTCCAAACTCAAGACACCAGAGCAGTGTCTCATTAACATTCTAGATTTGTACCAGAATTCAAATATTAATACTAACTGAAGAGAAAGGGAAACTATTTTAAGTAATTTAGTAATTTTTTGGAAAGTACACTGAACAGAAACAGTAACAACTAGAAACTATCACGTTCCTTTCCTTGAGAAAGGTGGAGAAAAGAGAAATTTCACACAGAAAGGTCAGCAGTAGCTCCAGAAATTGTTGTGCTACAGGTGGTATAAATGTAAATGAACACTTGGTAGTCTGGAACAGGAACTAAGTGGTTTTTTTTCTTTTCTTTCTTTGTTATCTTTTTTTTTTTTTTTCACAGCAAATAGTTTCAGATGGTTCAATATTTCTGATGGTTTCAGAAAGTTTAGAAGACTCCCTGCCAATTCCCACAGTGTTTCTCTTTCTGTCACTCTCATGCTGTATGTTCCCTGTTCTCTTCATCAGTCCCTAAGTCTCCAACAAAGACACATCTTATGAACTCCATACATGTTGCCTTTTTATCCCTGCCAGTGTCCATCCTGAAACTGCTTCAAACTGATTCTCTGCTCAGAAAGAAAACCACACCTTCCTCCTCTCCCCTCAGATTGTCCCCTCTTCTTCAGGTGTGTTCTTAACTTACACTCCAAATGAAAGAGGAGCATTGATGTGATGAAAATCAGTGAGACTGATCACTCTTTGTTACTATATTTCTGAATCCTGATTTTTATAGTGAGTAATTTTTACAGTCTCAATCTACATTTCAGTTTTCTATAGAGACATTCAAGCTGTCTCAAAACATGCTGCTTTAGGTCTCAAGACTGTAGCCCTCTTCCACTGCTAGGATGTCGAATCAGTTCTGGAAAAGTGCATATACAGCTATGTTACTTTTACACTAACTTTTTTTAGAGCTTTACCTTCCCCATATAAATTTCTGACTTGCAGGGAAAAGCACTTACCTACTTCACACTACAGTTCTGTGACTGCTTCCCAGGTATCTCTAAATGGAACCCTTCAATCAACTGCACTTTGATTTTCCATATTTTGAGGGTGTAAACTGTTCTCATCAGGTAATTTCTAAATGCATAATCAAGGTACCATGCACTCATGTCGTGATATATCACTATAAATGTCTTAATTTACTTTTAAATTTGTTTCGCATAATTAAAATATAAAAGGCCATGCATGGATTTTAGACAACTTTAAATGCTTCCATTTTGTAATACTTGTTTAATTTTCATAATTACCACACATCTGTCCACTCCATTTTAAGATTTAAATTTATTTAAGATTCCATTTAACCAAGCCCAAAAAGCTATCATGGATTAGAATGCTGAGGTTGCTTGCATGTCTTGTGAGCAAAAGCCTTGTGATAAACGAGATTAAATAATTATTTACTTCATCAGCTCTTTCACACATCTCTAGATTGCTTGCTGAAACTGTAGAGCATCTAGTATGACTTTTTTTCCATAAAATTCCCTCAGCACACACTGAAATCATGTTTACTAGCCATTTTTGGAATTGGCAATTCTTAAAGGTTTAATTCAAAATTTAAAAAATGAAAAAGAAACATGCAAGGATACACACACAAGGTGGGAAAAACAACATCTTTTGAAAGTATTTTTTTTGAATAAAAACACTGCAGTATGTTTCTATTCTGCTGTAGGGTATCCTTAATGCACAATAATTCAGATTTGGAATGAATTTAACAACTGCTCTTCCATATGCTCACAAAACATGGTTCATATCTCTCTTGTATTTCTTTCCTGGTAAGACTAAATAAGCCAACTGAAAAGCTCTGTCTTCAAAGTGTTAGCATAGCAATTACAATTTTTTTTAAGTAAAAGATGTCTTTGGGGTACACAGTTTCTTTCTTCTACTTGTATCAATTTTGAGCTGACAGCATTCCATATGCGTTTCTTCATTTATTCAAGGGTAATGCACATGATACATGGATTGCAGCAAAAATCAGAATTAATTAGTAGCAGGATGGAAGCTGCCAGAGTGATTGCACTTTTTAAATGCTTCACTTGAATTTATTTAAAGTTTCAGCTTCACTCATTTTGTTCCTGTTTTGTCTTTGCCCTTGGGACTATTGAAGCCACTACTTTTCCTCATTATAGCACTGTACCTAAATGTAAAAAGATAGTTGCAATATTCCTTTGAAAAAATACTTCAAGAAAGTTAGCTAGGCTTTTTAAGGGACATTTATTTAGGTTTCCAACTCCCTACACTTGCAGTAAGTCACTGACAAACAGGTCTTGTTGATCTACCAGCCCTAATACTTCATTTCTGCACCAAAGTAAATCCTGCATGCTTTTGGTTCTCTAACCAATGAAAATTCTTTTTATTGCTTCCTACATACAGGAAACACCAAGAAAAGAAGCAAGTGCTTTACAGACAAAACTCACAAATACCAAAGCTGGTGGTTTGGTTTGCATTTTTTCATGTTTTCTCTTTTAAGCATTTCCAACCAAGACTTCCCATTCTCTTAACTCTTTCCAGGGGAGTTCATCCTCCTTTAAATGTTCAAAAGACTTTTTTTTTCTCACAGGAACACCCCAGGTGACTGAGGGGCCGCAGAAATGCTGAACACAGTAAGGAAACTCAGGCTGAATAAAGTCAAGGTAGCAAGGGGCAAGGACAATGCCCCTCCTCCAAAGGGATCTAGAACCTGCTCTAGTTTCCTTTTTGCATTGCACCAATGGAAAACAGGGAACTTGAGCCCAAAGGTAGCCACATGAGCCAGAGTTGTTATAAAGAGAATTACAAGCACTGAAAAATGCTTGACCGCTGCAGCAGGAGCTCAGTTCATGACATAAGCTGCTCTTGGAGTCAGATCATCACACCTCACTGCACACACAGTTTTGAGCCACTAACTCCTCCATCCTTCCAGTCTTCATCCTCTTTGATGCTCAGCCCTTCCTTTTTTCCTTCCCACACAACTCATTTCATCCCAGATAAGAGCATTTCTCATGCCCACTCTCTTATTCTGTGTTTTCTTCCTCCTGTGCCACTTCCAGCAGTGATTCACAAGCTCACAAATTAGTCTGTCATTACTTATATTTGTTTATGAAACTTCCAACAGATGGGTAATGGTCTTCCAAAATAATAGCTACCTCCAGGCACACATACTGGCCAAGTAAAAAGAAATTATTTTGTTTATACCCTGTGCTCCTCTTTGTGATACATTAAAGTGGCTTAAATGATTTCTGAAAGTCTTTTTGACTCAATTGCAATTCCTCAGTGGAGCAACTTACCGCACCCTTATAGACCTTGCCCCCTGTAGTCTCCCAGTCAAATCTTGGAAGCCAAGATTTAGTATTTCTGTTATTCTGTTTTCCTCTTAGAAACACTCAGAAAACACCTTTGTGACATATAAAAAAGTTACTTAAAAGTGTTGCACTACTCTAACTGCAAGAAGATAGTCTTGAAAGACAAAAAAAAAGAAGACATATTTTTAAACTAATGGGATCAAATTTAGTGTTTGGAAATAAGCTCCAAAAGACCAACAACAAATTAAAATACTCCATTTTTCCACTCATCACATATTTTTTTGGATTTTTTTTGTCTAAGCATATTCTAGGTCTAATGATCTCCTTTTTTCATATATGCCTTTGTTATATATTAACACTTTGTGTCTACATGAACCCAACAGAAAGATAAACTCACCATGAAATTACCAAAAATATTCTACTTGTTATTAATGTCTTGACCTTTAGTTAGAATAAAATGCAAACACACGTATTTCTTTTATAATTATTTTCTTGACTGGCCTGTTTTGAGTAACCATATCTCCCTCTAGGGCTATTTCAGACTTATGCAAGACTGACTTAGTGCTGAATAGAAACATCCCTGGGCAAATTATAAGGATTTTAAACATGAAATATTTAGTCAACTTGACTTGTGATAATATGGATGTTACTATAGTTGCCATTCTTGTAGAACTCATCATTAAAATATCCCATAGGTTCATGTCTCACCACATAAGAATCTCAGAAAGGCAGTGTTATTTTCAAGGGTAAATTCTGGATGTTTTTTAGAGGGGTAATGGATTTCAGCTTGTTTTTGATGTAATGTACCTGACTTTGAGGAAGAAAGCCTCATCACCATTGCAATGAATGCAAAGTTGCATATTTCTTAGATTATTTTATTTCTTTGTACATCACTTATTTTGAAAGTTACGAACTAAAGCTTTAGTTCAATCCATAATATATCCAGTAGCAACTCTGAATGAATCACATACTTACAGTGATGTCACACCTTTTTTCCTGTGAGTGTCCTCTGATGACTCCCTAAAATCTCAAAGAACAAGCATGGTTTTCCTAACAGTCAAAGTTCCAAAGCACTAATTAAAAGGTTTACATCATTCTAATATGTATTAACCCAGAAGGTTAGTAACCAATAAAACAGTTGCCAAATGCTTTTTATGGGGTATTTTATAACAGTTAAATTTCTCTTTTGAAAAAGAAGCACATAAACAAACCAAGCATCAAGACTCATTTGTACCCTCCAGCAGTTCCCAAATCAGGTTATTTTTTCAGCATATTAAACTGGCAAGTCAGTGCAACACAATACCTGACACACCTGACTGCATAGTTCCATATTCCTCCTCCCTGTTCTCTCATTTGGATGATTTTTATTTGTTCTTTAACATGTTGGTGTTCATTTCTTTAACAATTTAGTGTTCACTTCTTTACAGAGTGTCAGTAAGCTCACTATCAAAAGAGACTGATCTGTAGATCTAGATAAGCATAGAAATTATCAGAACTTGGATGTAAAAGACTAAATCACTACCTTAGAAAACATAAAACTCTTTAGCAATTCCAAGAAAGTGCTAGGTATGCTCAGCCCCTGGCTTTAAATAACAGTTCTTTGCTATTCAAAATACAGAAATTAAGGGCTGGATGACAGACCAACATGAAAGAAAGAGACTGTAATATAAAAAGCATTTCAAAAATATTCCAGTTGCAGGCATCACATAGAATAGACCCTGAAACATACAGAGCCAAGTTCTGGAGATCAAAGAATAGATTTTTTTGTCTTGTTTATTAAGATGAATTTAAATTTCTCATCAGTCATCAAATTTCTAAGGATCTTATTGCAAAAATGAGGCTTGTAGCTGTGAGATGTGTGTGGTGAAAGGATCTACATGACACATGTCCTGAGACATGCAGTGAAGGGATTTCCCTGGGTACAAATGCTGATGGGGTAATAAGTTATCAGACCATTATCACTGCCATCAGCCACTTAGAAGAGGGAGTGATACCAACGTGTCACAGTTCTATTCTGCCCCTGCACAAGACTCACGGCCTTTGTAATCTCTCTTATTGTAGTTGTCATTTACATNATTTGACTACAGTCTCACCTCCACTTCTCCCAAAAGTATAAATTGACATTTGAAATCCTCCATGGTGGAGGAGGAGAATACAATCCCCTTGCAGATAAGTCGACATACTTGCTCCTCCCTCCTACCTAAAACAGGGACACCTCTTCAGTAAGATTTGTGCCCTTTTAACTTGGGGATACTTCAAGAGAGCTAGACACTGATATTTTGCAGATCTAGTGCATTTATCATATTATCTAGATCAATTTATCACTGCAATAATAAGAACCTGTAATCTGTTGCTTGTAATAAACCACACTATTGGTGAATCTGTGATCATGAATGAGATCAGAGAGAGTGTAACCCACACTGTTGGTTCTTCTGGAATCTTATTAAATGCAACCATATTCATGGTGCCAAGTTTGGCATTGGAAATTCAGCCTAGCTGCAGCAAGCACCTCTGAAATCTGAGGATCAGCTGGAAACAAGGGGGGGGTTATTTTCTGCCAAAGTTCTATCCTCCTACCACAACACTCATTGGCACAGTTCCAGCTCACCACTGGATGTCTGAAGCTCCCAGGCTACAGGAATCGCATTGCAGCATACAATAATAGCTTCTGAATATTATAATAAACACACTTCCAGAAAATATAAGATAATAATAATGAAAATGGTTGAGTGTGTTATACAATATCATCGCAGAAAAAGCCAGGAACATAATGCACTGTACATAATTACTATACTGGGATGTCACATTAATGACCATACTGTACACTGAAAGATAACTTCTCCTAAGATTCATATCTACATTCTGCCATTTTTGAATCCCTAGCAGAACTATTCACAGTGCATGTGTGCTTAAAATTGACATATTCTGAACAGTTGGTGCTCTTTTAATGCTGCTTGTTACATTCAGCAGAATAAAAGATTTCATATTTAAAATATGTTTCCTATCCCATCCCACTATATAGATCAATGTATTAAGCCAGTCTAGCAGAAAGTTAGAGGCAGACACAGAAAAAAAAGGGTTTATTTTAAGATCAAACAAAAAAAAAGATGCCTTATATTTTCTTGTATAACTGACAATGAATAAGCATTTATATAGAAGATTACTTACCAAAGTAGAAGCCATTTTCCATGTGTTCCAAAGGTAGGGGGGAAGAGGGCAAAGAAGGGCTGACTTCAGAGAAGAAGTCAGCTGACTTCAGAGAAGAGAAAGTTTATTGACTCACAACAAATTTCCTGCTTAAAAAGAAAAACATACTGTCTAAATAAGGAATGCATCTAGAAAGTCAATGACAGACACTCTTCACAAAGGTGCAAAATATCACCTTTTTAGAGAAAGCAAATTTTTCCTCCTAACAGGGATTACAGGAAGCAAATTTAAAGAGTTTATATTTCTTTGTAGGGATATTACAGCAGGCAATCAAGTCCTCAGAAAGATTGAGGGCAAATGTTCATTTTTGGAGATTCTTGTTTTGTCAGATTTCACAGTTCTCAAGTAATTTTTTTTACTCTTTTGAGATATTCTCGGAAGATAATGAGAATGTTTATTGTACACATAGAATTTATCTGCCCTTTATTGGCTTTTTGAGTCATCCTCCTCCAAGGCTTCTCAAGAAAATTTATATGAAACATAGCAAAAAGGAATTAGTGTCAGAAGTAGAAGAATATGCTGTATATTATGGGTAGAAAGTAGAGGATATTGTGATTCACTACTGAATATCATAATGGATAGGAGAACAAATTCATAAATTCAACACAAGCTTGTTTCCTTATGTATCATAAAAACACATTATTTCCTAAAGGGTGGATTTACTATCTCTGGATTCAGACAGCCTGCCTTGCCAAAGAAAATTGTAACATTCTCTGAAGCATACTTGATAGAAGTGGACCACAGAATTACTGCTACTGCTAATAATTATAATAATAATAGCAGAACATGAACAGAAATTGAAAAAAACATCTGAAAATATGATGTTAGTACAGACAGCATCAATAAAGAGATCAAGTTAAACCATGAGAGAGAC
The DNA here is from genome assembly GCA_013400575.1 of Peucedramus taeniatus. NCBI lineage: Eukaryota > Metazoa > Chordata > Aves > Passeriformes > Fringillidae > Peucedramus > Peucedramus taeniatus. Next base: position 2,511 of record WBNO01027616.1, on the reverse strand, counting down.
AGAAAGACAAGTGTAATTAGCCCACCTTGCAATTCTAAATCTAGGCAGAAGAAAGATATGTAATATGGGTTGTCCTGAGATTTTTTGTCTTCATATGCCAAAACTGCTTATAACTGAGGTAATTTTCTTTTTGCCTGAATAATTAACTTTTACTATTTATTTTAAGAGTTGTTGAGGCATTCCAAACAAAACTGAAAAAACAGTCATAACTGACTATGTGATGATGTGCTACAATAGGTTCTTTTGAATTATTCCATTGTATAAGAGAGACTACAAGAAAAAAGGAAACCATCCAGAAGGAATTATAACAAGAACTATCAAAGAAATAATATATTAGACAGAAGTTAGAAAGTCTCAAAGAATGATCTCCAGGGAAATAAGTGGAAATCTAGAGAGAAGCAGAAAAAAAAGGGGAAAAAG
>WBNO01027597.1:6219-19384 GCA_013400575.1 Peucedramus taeniatus | reverse complement strand
TGGGGGGGTGGGGTTTGTTTGGGGAGGGTGGGGTTGGGTGGTGCTTTTTCTCATGGTTTTGGTTTTTATTGCTGTTGTTACTCTTGTTGTTTTGACAACATTCATGTACCTATATATAAATGGATACAGACAAACTTAAAATGCACAAGAAAATGTCATTCTTCTTAGTCAATAAATTAATGAGAGGAGGGGTATAAACAATGCTCACTTCTAACCATGAGTCTTGTAAGCTAGAATACACATTTCTAGTGTTTTAAGATAAAGATACATCATGCAAACATAAAAGTTTCTCTTGATATTTAAATTTGGATATGTTAGTAGGTACACAGCATGAGTCAAATCTGACATATTTTCAGCATAGTTGCATCAATTCACAGTTGTATCAATAGTTTTCTGCTATTAGTCTACAAAATCACCCTTCAGGGGACCTAAGATCCATCTCAGTATTTTGTCCTTTTTACACTATTATCATAAATATAATCATGCTCGGGGTTCAAACACAATCTCTCCTTCAATGGATAAAAGTAAATATATTTATCACAAATGGTGTGCTAAAAATGAATTACAGAGGAAAAAAACACAAACACTCAACCTAAAGTTTACACTTAAAGCAATTGATTGTAAGTGTACATAGTTACCTTATTGCAAAGGTAATCAACCATTGAAATGGAATTTGATGGAGAAAAGATTTCCTTGAAGCACAGATTATTGCTATAAGGAATAGAGATTCTTAACCAATGTACACTGCATTCATTAAAAGCCATAAAACTATGATGATTTTCTTCATCTGAGTATCAAATCTCTCCTATTTCCATGAAGAGATTGAATTCAAGTCCCTTATGGAATAAAAACTTACATATTTAGAAAGTATTGCTGTTGTCCAAGCCAGCAACAACTGCATTATGCTGCTCTATGGATGTGTATTTTCTACTTATATTTGCTGAGTAGAGCTAAACCCCTATTACCAGGCTGACTCAAGGGTCCTTTGAAAAATTCAGGCAATTAAAGTTCATTGTAAGCAAAATGTGTTTCTATTTGAGTTTTGAAATTGGAGTGGAACAATATGTTCAATTTTCAAAAAGTTGACTATTGGATAATCAAAGCTAAAACAATTCAGATTAGCATTTATCTCCAAGTTGTGTTGAGCTTTTTTGCTTCCTTGTTTGTTTGAAAAAGCAGTGAGTTTCATTATTTCTCCTGTCTTTTGGATTGGGATTTCATGGTTGTCTGTTCTCTTGTGACAAGAAAACAGAGTATTGCATACTCCTCACTACATTTCCTTTTATGACATTCTACTTTAAACAGTCAAAAAAATCACAGGCCAATCTGATATAATTTGCAGGTAAAAGGGGGTGACTGATAAAATTAGATTATTTACTTTTTCTGCTGGCCTTTTTATAGCAATGATGTAGCATCTCTCCATGTTGTTTCATATTCTCTAGTAGTATTTTTCCAAGGTAACTACTCACCTCAACAGATACTTGTAAATTAGTTAGAACTTAACAAATCATATAACTGCAATTTTTAATGTAATTTTCTGCTAAGTTTAAATGTTTTGATGGCTTTTAATTTGCTTAATTTGATCAAATTTCATCTAAAACCTGAGTGCTTTCAATGAACTGTAGTTTCAATTATCTCTCCTTCTATTAGGAAGTTACAATATAAGAATATCTTTTGCTGAAATCTAGTTACAGTTGTTTAAGATTATGACTGGGTGAAGCTTCTTTGCAGGTAAAAAGAAATAATTTTCACTAGTTCTGAGAGATGCAAAATATACTGTATATACATGCATGCATATAAATACCTTCATGTACATACAGAGAACAACTTTACCTAGTCACAAGCTTTCCCGTTCTCCTGTGTGAGTCTGGACCTTCCAAACTCATGAGGAACCTATCTCCTCTATATGGATCTTGCCCTCACCCTCCTTGCCTTCTTCAGGAGCTGTGCCAGTGGGGACACAGGGTAATTATTTTCGGAGCAGGTATGAGGAAATGAGACAGGTTGGCCGGCAGCCAAACACTTGTCAGAGGTGCCTAAATTGCAGGAAACAGCCATGACTTTCTGGGTTGCACCATCTGCTCTCTGATTTCTCCTCCTGCTGTAAATTCCCCAAGAAAGTGTCCAAAAGCCCCCCTAACCTTGCCAAGGGCAGCATCTTCCTGGTTCCTGCATGCAGGAATTCATTTTTATGGAATTGTCCACAGTCACTACCAGACCCTGCTTCCAGAATCAAGTCCTTTCTTCTAACCTCAATCTTCCCACTGGAAATGTTTTAAAATAACTGTTTTCATACAATGTACTAAGGTTGATCTGGAGCTGGTCTTCTGAAGTGATGCTTTGCAGAGTAATCAAAGATGGCAATTAATATAATTAAATACTGTAAAACAGACCAAAATGTAGAAGATAGATGTCCAGCAGGATTGGAGTAGCCACTTCGGTGCTTCCACCTTAAAAATATTTGTTGTTGTTGAATCCCTTTAATTTTCTTTGTTTTGTTTTGTTTTGTTGTTTTTTTTTTTTTTTTTTCTCACAGGATGAATAAGCCTTTTAACTGATTTTTGAGATATTTAAAGATCCAAAGCATGATTCTGTGTCTAGATGACATTAGCAGTGACTGAAGAGCAGTATTTTGATTAGAATAGTGACATCTGTGGACAAGAGAGAGCTGGAATGGGGAAAAGGCAGTGTTTCAGATTGTCATATACTTGTCAGCCCTAATAGATTTAAAGCTGCCTCCCTCACCAGCTCTTATCAGTGGACAGTATGTGGTTACATCTGAAAACAAAATGTAGGTGTTAATGAGAAAAATGCTTCATAAAAATATTATTTTTCTTTCTTATGCCTACCACTTTCTTATACCTACCACTTACTGCACTGGAGCCAGCACATGTAAAACTTTGTATTTTATTTCGATTAATAAACCTATCATAAGGACATAAAAGACTGTTGGTCAGGAAAAGGCCACATGCCTCGGTAAGATTGCATCCTTTAGATTTATTTTAACCTCACCTCTCTTCTTTGTAACTATATCATTTAACCCCTTTGTCTATAAAAGTGTCTTTTCTGGCTCTTAAACACATTTATTCTGTTTGCCATCTTATTTCATATGTTGCCAAGTAACAAAGACCACTGAAGCTAAGTAGGTCACCTCAAAGTCTTCCCTTTTCCAAAGAGAATAAATTTAACCTTTTCTTTTTTTTCCCTTCCCTCATAAGAACAAATACTATGGAAGTCCAAACCTTTCTTTGACTGCTCTCTCATATATTCCCTGGAGCAGGGATATTTTGGGGATAGAAATAGAATCAGATTTGCTAACAGACATTAATCAGCACTTCTTTTGCATGGAATATGTGTCTGTCTGCATGCCAGTTTTTCCCTTTTTTTTTTTCTTTTTTTTGTGCCTAGCTATCTGCTTATTTCATGTGATGCTTTGATTTGTGATCTTTTTCAGAAATGTTTTTCTTTTTAGCTTTGATGGGTTTAGGGATTTTTTTTCCAAATAAAATATATCTCATGGTCAAGAACTTCATGATGATAAGATATATAGCCTGTTTTTATGGTAATTTCTAATTTCAGAGAAAAAATTATAGAATTTTATTTTTTTAAATTTAATTATTGACATTGAGAAAATATATATAGGCAAGACTACCAAACTATTGCTCTCGCTTTGGCATTAGCCCGAGGAAAAAACATTTGACAATTCTGTAGTGTTTGGTTAAGGCGGGGAGCAGAAAAGATTTGACAGTAATCAAGTGTTATGATTTGTCCCTGGCAAAGGTTCCTGGGATCATTAGTGTCACTCCCTTTAGTTACTGTGGCTGTTTGTAGGACCCCCTTTGCCCTGAGGAAAGAAGCCATATAGGGATTGCACAGACAGTAGGCAGCAAGTTGAATTAGCTGCTCTGGACATGGTTATTGTATAGGAAGGAGTTTAAGAATGCATGAGGAGGATGTGGCAGACAGAAAGCAGATGTAAAAATTATTCTGGTGATGTTAGTCCAGCTACAACTGCCCACTCATCTGAGGGTGCTGATGAGTAAGTACTGGGCAGATGGACAAAGTCCAGCATGGCTACAGCCTTCCTGGCCTGCCCCATGTGCTCAGCTTGATGTTCTGTGGAGCCCATGCCACAGTGGTGAAGAAGCAGTGTATCCTGCAAACATCCCCTGATGCTGACAGAACTTAAGGGACCTTCCTTCTCATCATTGCTGTGAGGCCAACTTGTGACACCCATGTTTTGCCATCTCCTCCTTATACTGTTCAATCATCCTGGACTCTAGTCTGGATGGCACAATCATTCTACCTTTAAGAAAAAAAAAAAAATAGAAAGCAATTCTTCACTTGGTACTATTTAGCTCCATCTCCAAAAGTCTTTAACAACATAGAACAGCTTACTGCATTGAAATGAACATCCCAAATTACCTGACCTTCTTTGCTACTTTAACATTTTTCCATTCATTCTAGTGAGAGTGGGCAGTTTTGTATATGGAAATTTTAAGCTCAGGGTTTTAAAGGCATCTTTTGTTAATATTAGTTGTACTTAGAGTTATTTAAAATCAGAAGATGGGGGAAATGCAGTGGCTCTTAGAAAAGATTCTCTTTACTACCTCTATTTTTTGTCATATTTGTGAACATCTTTTCATGTTCTACTAGAATTAAAGCTATCATTTATCATTTAAATCATAAATGTGATTTAATAAGTAAATAAATGTTAATCCTCAAAGTAGCTTCATGACTAATTTCTTTGACAAACTCTGTACAACCGCCTGAAAGAAGGCTGTAGTGCAGTGACTGTCGGTCTCCTCTCCCAAGCAACAAGCCACACGACGGCCTCAAGCTGCATCAGAGAGGCTTTATCTTGGATACTAGGAAAAATTTCTCCACCCAAAGGGTTATTGAGCACTGGAACAGCCTGCCCAGGGAAGTGCTGGAGTCACCATCACTGGAGGCATTAAAAAGACATGGCACTTCAGGACATGGTTTAGTGGTAGACTTGGGAGTGTTACGTTTGTGGTTAGACTCAGTGACCTCTTGCATCCTAAATGATTCTGTGATTCTGTAAACACAAAGAGGATTTCAAACATGGTGCTTTTCAAATGAAAGTGTGTTTTTGCCTTTCTGTTGGTAGGATTATGGGTTTTAGATTACTTTGAGGGATTCAGAGTTATGGAGACAAAATAGAGAAAAGGAAAATGTCTCTAGTTTTTCATAGCTTTTATAAGTAAACAGGAGAATCCTATGTTGGTGATGTGTGCTAATGGTAAAGACAAAATAAAAGAACTAATAGAAGGTCCAATAAATTGACCAATAATAGGTAGGGTTTTTTTTTTACTTACTGAATTTAATAATTCTTTGCATTAACAAATTATTTTTGCTGCTTCCCTCACTTATCCCTCAAACTGATCAGAAACCACAGAATATTATCAGCTGAATAAGAAAAACAGTGAATTGCATCTCCTTTGTGTCCTGTGTTTTGCTCTGTTCCTTCTGGTATTCCTGGTCTCTGCTGGCCAAAGAATAAGTGAGGTGGTGACTAGCATGTAACAAAATTACTGGAGGACTCAGGGGCTCACCTGAAATGACATTTGTCTCACTGTTTTTAGCCGACTTGATTTCAACTAGAAAAGACCCATTTAAATATATTTAGTTTTCTTGATATTTGAAGACCAAGGTCTCATTTGCTGAATTTTTTTTGATGCAACACTATAACATGTCTTTTTGTTATGCTAATTATTTCCTTCCAGCTGTTACAAGAGCAGCTGTTGTACATTGTACACAGAAAGCAGCAGTAAAGGTACAGCCTTTCCCATTATCTTCTGCTGATGTTTCTACTACTTCCAGACCTAAGTTCCATTTCTGACATCCCAGTGGGACCTACTAAAAATGGATACAGCAAGGAGAAAAATTAAGGTAAGCATAAAAACTACCCTTCACCAGCTTTTATGCAGCACTTGCCAAAATAGTTTGACAGTGTGATACAACTTACTTTTGGTACAAAAAGAGAGAAACAAATTAATCATTGTAGATTTATATTGTGCCAAGGATCCTTCTCTGGCTCTGCATAGAGGCTATCATAGAGGTGTTATAGCTAGAGGCTTCTTTTGAGAGTAGTCTTCATGACAGCAATCCTAGGCTGCCTGACCCACATATTGCCATGCACAGTCCTGTATTTCAGTTGTAGGCTCTGTAGCACTCACACTGCACTTCAGCCAAAATCATGCTTCCGATGGCCAGGATCCTACTTTGTTCTGCCATGGGCCAAAGCAGTCCCTCGCAGCCTGTGTCAGTATCACGACTCAGCTCTTCAGCATCCTCACCTATTTTGGTGCTTCATTCACAGCTCAAATTTTTTGACACAAGGTGAGTGAAAAGAAGGTTCATGAAGCTGGCACAAAGATTTTACAGATTTCCCAATGTGAAAGCCACAGTTTTTGGGACCACTCTTGTGATCACATGCATAAGGCATCTATGAGTTCACCACTGAAAACATGTCACTGTGACTGACACAAGTCAGGTCATTCTCCTGGTCACTATTACACTAAGAGTATGACAAAGTCACTACTGTATCATACAAGCTAAAACAGCCTCTCCCTAAAGTAAGAAATCTTCATGGCTATTAAGGGCAAGAATCCACAACTCTTAACGGTAGGATTGTGTGGATTTTTAGAAGACATATAGAAGAGAAGTGGGCAGATAACGTGAGAAAAAAAGGATGAACTTGAATGACAATTTATGTTTCTACAGTGTATCAGCATCATCTAACAAACTATCCATCTTGGCACAGAGAAAAAAGGAGGGGGTCAAATGGCCATATTTGGCTACTATAAGTTAGTGATCCAATTTTTTGAAAAGGGCTGTTAAACCATTAATGGAATTGTGGATCAATCTTTGCCTAGAAGGCAATTGCTGACATGACTGAAAGCATCTGTCATGCTATGTTGGGGTTCATCCCAATCTTTTGGTAGAAGAGCTGACTGAGTGGTTATGCAGGGAGTGTGTGATGTTCTGGGAGCAGTTGTCTGGAAAGACACCACAGTGTTTTTAATGCAGGTCAGCACTGGAATAAGAGGCAGCCATGTGGCATGGCTCAGATGTCCACACAAGCAAACCAACCTTTGCATCATAGCTCCCTGTTGAATTTTCAAACAGTTTGTAAAAGTTGGAAAATACCCATCTTAGGTTTCTGTCTTCTTTGTAGATAAGGAGAGTAAAAGGTTTTAGAAAATTTGTCTCATAATCTTCAGGATGTACCACAAACATGTGTCCATGCAATCATGGACATGCATTCAGAAAGTAGTCAAACACAGAAGCATGGACCATGTAAGGATGATGGTAATTTGGGAATTTGGTTTTTTTTTAATATCCTTTTCTCTCCCTCATGCCAGAACTCCATTTGCTTTCCAACACCAGAAAAATTTAATAGATGAATTTGTCTATATCCAGGCTTGAACATACTCTTGAACATATAGGCTATTTTAGATAAAGGGTATTTTATGAGTCTATGTTAGATAAAGGTGATGAGAAAATGAATTCCACAGTATGCATTATAACATGAGTTCTTTCATCTTTTCAACCTGTGTCACAAGACATCTCAAGTTATCACGGGAACAGATAACAGTTTTAGCAGGCATACAATGATAAAACGGAACACAGAGTGATATTCTGCTTTGCTTAAATTAAACTCTTAAATTGATAGCCAGGAGTTACTACTGTTTTTGACTACATAAAGTCTTTCATCTGAAAGCCTTCAACAGCATGGAAGATGATGATACCCTTTTTCTACAGAATATAGAAATTATATGTAGAGAGGTTAAGAAATGTATCTGATAGAGGTGATTCTGGCAATAGAACTCACACCTCCAAGCAGTACAACCTAATTGGGTTCTGAGTCTCTATACAAGTCTCAGTTAGAGAAAGGTTTTACTTGAGGCTTGTGTCCTAATCCCACATGAATCTAGAAAGCTTCAGCACTTTATATGGATCAAGCCTATGGTCATACTAATCTACCAGCTTTAAAAATTTAATTTGTAAGCAAGATCAACTTTATCACTTCAGCATGCTCAAGCAGCTCAAATCAGAGTGAGCATGAGTTTTACCATAAAGTCCCTAGCAACGCAAGTTTAAGGCTTGTAATATTAAATAATTCATGTTTAAATTAAGCCCTCAGAATTTTTATGTCATGTCACTGTTTGCTGTAAGTATTCTGCCTGTGGTATAGCGACAAACCTACCCTGTTTTATACTGATATTTTCCATTCACTTCTGTGAGATAGAATCAGAACTACTGAACTGGAACTATAATCTCTGCACCAATAGTTAGAAGAAACCTGTTTTACTTTAACAATTTGGGAGATCCAACAAGGTTGTTGCATGAGATTCTGGTCTATACAATGCTCTGAATCTTAAAGAAAGCACAGTATACAGTTATGACAAATAAAACTAGCACTGTTCCCTGAAATTTATTGATTTGCTTTGAAAACAGACATACATTATAAGTAGGTTAAGTACCTCTCTCAACAGCAAGGATAAATATTTAAAAATCATCCTATTTTTTTTCCACATTTATGTGTTGGAGGATTTTTTTTTTCCTAAGAGGCTGAAACCGATATTTTCAGTTTGTAGCTCATTTGCAGAACACATTCCTTTGTTGTGCATGCAAAGTAATCAAGGTGCAAGGCGTTACCTCCAATTCCAGATGAACATTCCAGTACAACCCAGAGAATAACTTTAAATCATGTGAGCCATGTCCATTCTTCATAGGAGAGTTTTCAGCAATATCCTGCCACAGGATATTTAAAGTTACTGAAAATAGATATATTCTACTGCTTTCTGTATAAATTTTCTTAAAGTATCAGGTTTCATGGTGGTCATAGGTTGAATCATAGATCTGTGAAATAGCCATTAACACGTGCATTAATTCTCATTTTTGACCAATTGGCATGCACTATTTTCCTGGATGACTTGCTATTTGATACACAGCATACTCTGTATTTAGTAAATTCCGCTGATAAGTAAGCACATGAACAGACAGCACTAATATTGTATTCTGTCTGCTGAAGAGTCTTCTGTGTTTCATTTTTGGATATTTTTGACTGCTATCACAAAAATGAAGGCTGAGTGACAGAGGTGACTTATCTTGACAAGAGATGCTGCTGGTTTGCATAGGACCACAAAGAGGAAAAGCAAGAGAAGAAAGACAGAAGACTTGATTTACATCTTGTTCTACATACAGTGTATCTGGAATTATATTTTCCTTTGAAGACTGCTTCAAGCACAGAACTGACAATGCACTATAATTTATCCACAAGAGAAATGGTAGGGTCAGCATTTCAAAGCAAAGTTTAATATAAGTGTTGAGTGACGTAACAATACCTGTTCTTGTCACTCATCTGTCTTACCATTCATTCATTACAGAATACTCAATATACCAAAATTTTTATATTCTATATTTAGTATCTAGTCATTATATATTATATTCAACCTCTTTGCCTATTGCGCTTGCTTACTTTTTCTCAAATCCCAGGCAGTCTTGGATATTTTGTATGTCTGCATTTGGAGTGAGACTGTACAATAAAGCACAATAAAATCCCTACAGAACTACTTCCTTAGTGTATAGATGATCACACAGAAGTCAAAAGGTACAGTTAATAAAGTAAGATCCAATCCATGGGAAAAAAAAAATATTTCCCTATAAAAATTACTCACATAATGGTTATTGATTTCCATTGTTTCAATTTCCAGGAAGATTCTACATACTTTGATCTATACTCTGCAATCCTACTTGCATTATATAAAACTTCCAAATGAGGCCTTTCTTTCAATAGTCAGGACAATATCCTACAGACCAGTATTAAAAAAGAAAGACAAAACAACATTTTTCCTAGTCTGTGGGTTCCCTTTTTTTCATTTGCTGAACAAAAAAGAAAGATATTTCTAGTATTAAAAATAAGGTTTAAGTTAAATTGCATTAGAATTGAACTTTTTAAAGCAATATGTAGCTCATGGACCAAACTAAATAATTTAGTAAATTAATGTTGAGCTCAGGACTCTAAAGTAACAATCTGAATTTAAAATAAAATAATATTCATTTGAGCTTCTTCTTTAAAGCATTTCTCTCACAGTGTAAAAGGTAATCGCAGGTCCACTTAACACCTAAAAGACAAGTAGTTTTAATTATGCATATGATGCAGAAGAATCAATTAAGCAATGGAGTAATTGTAATATGACTAAGGTCAAATACGCAAGACAGTGGCAGAATAAGGAATAGAACTCTTTTTCATTCTGTAGCTACTATACATAAATGAGATGGAAATTAAAAAGTAATTAGGGGAAATATATTGAATTTGTATTCCTAATAGACTACAGGGTTTTGGCTTTCTTTTCTATGCTCTGGCAGAACCCAGGGGACTGATACACATTTGCTGGTAGGTGCAGGAGGTAGCTCAGCTGCAATGCATTGATCTGTGTACCACAGGTTGCAATGTTCTCTAATTATGCATTTTATTCTGAAAGCATGGCTCATCATACTTTGGCATATTGAGACACACATTTGTGATTTGGTGGAAGCAACTGTGCTCTACAGTATACAAAATGTGTGCAAATAAACAACAATTTCATGTGTGGAAAAACATCACACAGCTTTAAAACTAGCCTATGGTTTTCCTTTCCTTATTCTTGACCAACATTTGTCGAGTTTAATAAACTCGACGAATAAAATTTTGCACTTAACATCACTTTTTTTTTTTAATTGTGTAGTGAAAGTAGGGTTTAAGCTTTTTCATCTTTCTCATTTAATGGACCAAATTTGCCTAAAATGTCCATTTTCTTTCTGTATTTCCAAAAAAAAAGTGCAGCACTGATCTACCTAGAACTGTCTTGTGCACTCAGAACAATGGCATTTCTATATATAGTTTAGTACACATACATAGAATTTAGCAGAATATCACAGTCATATGCTTGATTATAGATGATGCATGGTAACTTCTACCAGGTGTTTTTTGCTACACATACTTTAGCTTTCAAACAGATAATCTGCTTTCAGGCAAGAATGGCAGTGAATACTGAGCATTATCAGGTTTCCTGTTCTTTTCTGGTTTAAAATGCTGTGGCAAGAGATTCTGGGCCATGTTATGACTATCCACATTATGGACATAACTTTCCCCTGCCCCTTTGGCCCCTGCCACTTTAATTCTTTCAGAAAAACCAGTCGCCAGCAATTAAGTGTATTGAAGGAAGCAAGGCAAAGGAGAAAATGTGAAAAGAGCTACTTTCCTTACTTTTTGGCTTCCAGCTAGGATAACCCAGAAAGCAGAGTTTTTTAAAAAATATAAAAAGGTTGCATGAGAAATTTTTTTTCCCACTGTCTTATTTTTCTTTTTTTTTTCCTTAGTCAAATAAAGAAAAAGAAGATAAATTATAAAACTGAACAGTAGATAAAAGTATTTTTTATTTGCAATTGAAAGCAATTGTTATGTTCTAAAAATATTATTCAAAGCGGAATGCTCATTTCAAACAGTATAAATAGAAATGTATAAAATTTCATAAATTACTTTTCCACATGGAAAACTTCAGTGTATGTTAGGGATTAGCATTTAAGCCTCTAGTCGGGGTATGGGCTGGTGTCTGGATCTGCTAGAAGCTCCATTAAAGAATTATTTTCCTTGGGTGGGAGCTGCTGCATTTTGTGCATGAGGAATATCATGTGCATCTGCATGCTTGGAGAAGAGTTGAAAACTTCTCCCATCCCTTTACAACTATTTTGTGAGCAGAACCTTGCAGTTCCAAACACAATGCAGATATGAACAAGTACTAAAACCACAATTTAATCATGTTTGCCTCAGGGGAAAAGTCAGAAAGAAATAATTCTGCATGCAAATAAATAAACTGCAAATTCATAGAGAATTTATAAAAGGAAAAAATAATAAAATTATTATAATTGGTATAAATTGGTAACAAAGTTGATATTATCATGATATGAAAGGTGCATCTTCGGTGGAGATGCAATATCTTGCATAAAAAACAGCTGTATCATCAAATATGACACCACTGTGACATCACCATGGCCTAGACAGAGTAGATCATCAACAACTATAGGATGCTGCAATTTTCTGAAGTTTTTTAATTAAAATGTATTCATTTTGTTATTTAAAGGATTCTAGTGTCGAAGACCTTAGAAAGTGAAAAACTGTGATAGACTTATAAAATGTGCTGTTAGAAGGAGAGATAATCCTGAGCAGATAAAAATTTTAAGGCTGAAATATTAATACATTATTGAATATTATTATTGTATTATTTGAAAAGGGAAAGATTGGTTTAGGGATTACAAGACTAATGATAATATTTTAGAACTCTTTCTTTTGCTAGCATCTGATAGAAGAAAATTATCTGCTCCTTTCCATGTCATGAAAGACGATGAATTGCCCCAAAATGTAGAAAATTTCTGCTCAGAAAAAGTAGACTAAAGTAAGCATAAATGTTGAACTGTGTCCAGTACAAAAAACTAATTTTCTTGCCACTCTATTTCTGATTGTAATGCTTTCTAACAGTCAAATGCCAGTAATAGATTTTTTTGAGTACATCGTGTAAATAGAAAGGGTGCAAATTTATAAATTTTCACCCTGCAAGCACAGAGCAGTGTACAAACTGGTTTTGGTCAACTTATACTGCATTTGCTTATGGAAGTAGTAGACAGGTGGCCATTAGTCTTTGTAATCTAATGTTTTGTTCCATTTTAGAGGAATACACAGGTAAAGTCAATACTTTTAAAAGGCAGAGAATAAAACTATTAACACCAAGAAAAATAATGTTGACTAAAAGATATCAAGGAATTTCTGAATGTGTTAGATTTTTCTAATGCATCCTGATTGTGCGAAGTGTTCTTTATCATTTTAATCAAAAATTCATTGTATCTGGAATTAGATGGCTGTAGAGAGAATTTAGCATTAAGGCTTATGATTTGCAAAAGAACCCTTGGTACAATTTCAAAAAGCTAATGGTGCTAGCAGGGAAGAAAAAGTTTCATGAAACAAGGATATAGATGCATGCTGTGATAACTCTTAGGGGGCTAGTTCTCAGTCAACAGAATTTGGCTGCTCCAAAGGAGACTGGTATGGATCAAAAAGCTATTTAAGTCAACCAGAATGTTTCTAGTCACTCGATGGGAA
>WBNO01027587.1:0-25822 GCA_013400575.1 Peucedramus taeniatus | reverse complement strand
TTATTTTTATATTATTATTATTATTTTAAAGGATTTATACTTCATATAGCATAGGAATCATTATTTCAGGGAATAATGTGCTGGATATCTTGCACTCTTTTGAATTCATACTAGAGTTCAGAAATTGGACTTTTTGAGTAAGAAAAAATTTAACAGTTATTTTACAATTCAGGAAAGCTTAAAAGGAACAAAAAATTTAGGCAAAAAGTATAACTCAGCAGGTAATTTTCATGTCTTGCTTGTCTGTTTTATTTTTTCTTTATTCTGCAAAATGTTTACAAATTGATCATAAAATTTTCTTTCAAAAATTATATCATTTTCTTGCATATCTTCAAAATGTTTCCAGAAATCAGCCTAATTTATAAAGAAGGTAGCAAACAATGTACATTTTGTCTATGAACTTTGTGCTAGGGTATGGAGCGAAATAGAATAGAACAGAATAGAAAAACCTGTAATATAGCCAATAGTTTTTCCTGTATGTAAACTTATAAAAGGAGGTAATTACAAAACAGTAGCTCATGATCAAGATTTCAAGTTGCAAAATTATTAGAGGGATGGTACACTTACCCTATGACTCTGAAAACAGTCCTCTTTCAGGTAACTTTTAAGACACTCTCAGACCTGGCCTTGTCTGATCTCAAAAAAGTAAAAGATTATTAGTACCAGGGATTCTACACTACAATTTGAAGTACACATAGAAGAAGTGTCTGGGTTTTTTTCCAACTATTGTAGCACTATTATAAAAGGTCTCACTGTTACCAGAAATAAATAGCTCAAAATGACAGTAATATTTTCTTTTGGTAAATCATCTATTTATAACTAAATATATTAATTGATTCACATTTTGTTATATGGCTTTCAAAGCAGCTATTAAAAATATACATAAAAAATCGTTAACCAATGTTGGCTAAAGTTAATGAAAGTATAAGTATTTATTACCTCAAAAAAACCCAATAAAGTGACAACATAATGTGTCATGATGATGCCAGACTAACAATTCAGAAAAGTCCATATCAGAATACTAAATGGAAGTCAGGAATAAAATTTGACTGTTTTCAGCCTCTTTCTGCATCTCCTAAAAGTTTCCCAAAAGTTGCAGTTGTTTTTTCTTTTTTGTAAACTTTGAACTTTTACGAAATTGTGTATTTCCTATACTAAAACACATATCCCGTTTCAAACATATCTAAATAGAATCTAACCATGTCTTGGGGTGTAAGGAACAATGAAGAAACTGAAAAATAATAAATGGCCAATCAAATGAGATAAACTTTAAAGTGATTAGATAAGAAAAAATACAGCAAACCTCTTTGTGCTGAAGTAGAATTGGTCACTAGAATTCTGATAATTTAAATTCATGGGATCTGTTCTGTATCTCAATGTGGAACACTGAGTAATTCCTATCTCTGAACACGTCCTTTGGTTTGCATTAAACTTTAAAATTATTTTGTTTGTCATGCTAACAATGACATACAAATTTTTGACCTAGCATGTTGGTTGGTTAGGTTAATTTTTCAGGATGTAGAAACAATGTTCAGGATGTGTTGTATTGCTCAGGGAAGTAATTTAAGCTGTTTATGCTACCTTTTATGTATATGTATACTGTCCAAAAAGAATAACCAGGAATATTTTGTCAGGTTTATCCAAATGCAAAGACCAGGTTCTGAATGTTTTTTTTCTGAGTATGTAAGGTGTGCTATCAGTTTTGTTTTCTTTCCTCTTTCCCAAAGGTCCAATTAGGATATTGAATCATGGTCTGCAAAGGAATTCACAAATACTCTCAACTCTGCACTATTTTCCTTGCTAGTTTTGTAAATAAAAAGACCTCTAATGATAGTACATAGAGCAAGGAGAAATTCTGTTTTTAATGCATCTAATTTATACTACATATACATCTGTAGCATTTTCATTGACCCCCAGAAAACTACTCATGAATAAATATAAGGTATTTCCCATACAAACATGTGAACAAATAGGCAAAAGACAGATAAATCAAGACAATGTCAGCATGAAAGAACAAGACTGTACTAGAAGCAGTGACCATAGGTAATTACCTTTTTTCAGTCTTGTTTTTAAATGCTTTCAAAAGGCTTTTAATAAATTTTAAACACATGAATCGAATTATTGAAATACTTTGCTTGAGAGAAGCATTAACCCTATTAAAGCATGGCAAGCTGAGACACAGACTATGGGAATATATTTGAATAAGTAACAAGTTTTTAAAAAGCAAAGGGATTCCTTTTATGTAGAGTCTCTTAATATACATCATTTCCTGGGTCTACCTACTGTCAGTCATGTTATTTCTAAAACTGTATTTTCACTCTTTGAGCCCTTCATCTCCTTCATATCCCAAACTTTAGAGAAACACTGTGACAAATGCAGTTACTTGGAGAGAGTCAAGGGAATAAATTAATGATGAATAGGTCATTAAATTGCACTATGTATGATACAAGTCGGGGCCATCTATGACTTTCAGAATGTATCTGATATTCAATTACTAATTTTAAACACAGCAGGCCAGTGTCTGTATATGTATATAAAAACAGACACCTATATAGAAACATTTGTACAAACAAACCTTTTAGTAAGACTTTGGCTGTGGAGTTCAAGATGTTCTAGTTGTGTAGTGTACTGGAATCTGCCTGAGTTAATGACACTTAAAAGCGATTCTCTAGCAGCATAGATCAAGCCCCTTCTTAGTAAAACTCCTTCAGTGCCTGTAAATATCTCCTGGAATTTTTGCATTCAAGACATTATGTCATATTGTGATACTGTTTCCAGATATCAATTTCCTTTTGCCAGATAAAACAAAGAGACTGAACTTCCCCAAAGAGAAGAGAAAAGCCACCCACTCAATATACCATTCAGTTCCAGAACTGTGTGGTTTTTAGCCAAAACCATTCTTTGTGCTGGAAAATGGAGCTCTGTGAAGGGCTATTTTGTGACCAGAGAGTGAGCTGAAGCACTGCTTTTGTTACTAAATCAAAAACTATGTTTTCTTTTCAGCTTAATTATAAAATGTTTTGGTTAAGGTACTGTATAAAAACAAACAAACAAAAAGGTTTCTTAACTACAAAAATGGATTTTACTATTATTTGCCTTTACAACAGTTGACCAATATGCTCAGGAGATGCTTAATGTACTTATTTAGTTTGTGATACCAGCAATATATAAAGCTGTACAATTTCCAGGACTGTGCAACACATCAGTTTTCTGCATCACATGACAGCACCAGGGTCTCCAGAGGGAGTCATTGGTGTACATCAAGTCAGTCTAAAGAAACTGTGGCTCCATATACCTCTCAGCCTTTGCCAATAGTTTCCACCTAACGCCACAAGTGGAAATGACTGAAAAGTAAAAACTTTTCTGTTACTTTTTTGCTTTCTGTCTGGGTTTGAAAGACAGGTACCTGCCAGCAAAAGCTGGAATCTCCCTTTGAATAGAGAATGTGAACCCCCTCCCTCAGATTATTATAATTTTGCAGTTGGAGGCTCTCAGGCAAAGATTTAGGAGTGGGAATAACAGTTCTTTACTAGGAATATTAGACAAAGAAAAGACAAATACAAATGTAATAGCACTAAGAGACAAGCAAAAACAAAGAAACAACAAAACCTCAGAAAATGCCCTGACAGAGTCAGGGATGTGACCTGACACCCTGGGTATCAGGGCGGTGAAAGCAGTCCAGATGAAATCCTCCTTGAGCAGTAAATGCAGTTCTATGAAGTGAAATAGTCCTGTAGGAAAGTCTGATGGTGGAGAAAAATGTGTTCAGTCTTCCTCTGGAGAGAAATCCAGCGGAGAGAGAGAAAACAAGCAGGGTCCCCTGGTACTCCAGTCCTTTCGGAGCAGTGTCTTCGGACCAAACTGCTGTTCCCTGCTGTTCCCCCGGAGAAACCTGCTGCCTCCTTTGTTTAAGTCAAGTATCCATAAAGTACCCAGCCATCAGTTACCTAGTAAACCACCAGGAAAAAATTCCACAAACACAAAAGAAACAGATCCAACCCCCAACACTTTCATATAATTATTTTTTATCTTTGTACAAGATGTAGGAGATCTCATCTGTTTTCACACAGAACAGTTGTACCTGTTTGTTCTGTAATTCCCCAAATTGCCAGCAACTTAATGTAGTATTTTTATATAGTTTGTTCAGCCATAAAGCGCGTGTGTGTAAGATCATTTCCAAGCATATCGTCTTACTGGCTCTCACCTTGTGCTATGGACAGGCTCAAAGGACAGCTTTTAAAACGTGCAGATCAGAAGGCTCCAGGCATCAGTCTGCAAAGGTATGGGAAAGGGATGGAGGTTAGATGGATTTCCGTTCTTATCTTGAAAAAATTTTCTGAACTGCACTACTGACAGCTTGTGTGTAGTCATAGCAATAAATGGAAGTGTGCTATAGGAATGCCAAAGCTAGGCCTCATTGAGCCAGGCTTAGCTCTGAGCAACAGCCCAGGTACAGCAGCAGAGAAATTACTTATCATACAAGTTACGTGTCTGACTTCAGCACAGATAAATCCTTTCACTAAGTCTACTTTCAAAGCATGCCTTACTCATATCTTTGTTGTTTAGACAAGGTTAACCTCAGGAATTTTATAATTAGTCTTAAGAAATGCTAATGACAAAAATAGCAACAGATTGCTCTTTCTGTGGATTTTCTTACTGCTGGCAAATTCTAGGCCTTTAAGTCTCACTAAGGGTCTCATTTACAGAAGCAAACTGGTAACGTAGAATATTTTAATAGTTTTTTACCTAATCCCTATCGGGTCTTTTTATTGCAATTTTAATTCTGCTAAAGAGATGGAACTTTCTATTTTCCTTTCCACAATTACTTAGAAAAATATTCTGACAATATGACTGTAATAGAAGTCTGACTGCAAGCCTTGCAGGCAAACAGACACTATTTTAGTTAATGCTTATATCTATGGGTCTTGAGGAAATGCACGTTTGCAAAAAACACATTCTGAAAGACATTTCCACACAGCATTAGCTGGATTGCATATGTAAATGAGATGCTATAAATAGTCAAACACAGCAAGTCTCTATTCAAAAGTTAGCCCACCAAAACTGTGCTGCACAAAGAAATATGCTTTGGCTTTTTACCAGATTAATTTAAAATTTTTCTTCAAGACAGTTTGTGGCTAGTGTTAGAATTGTACTTAATGTTAAGATTCTAGTTCATTTCTACTAGAGATATCACAAGCTAAAACAAAAAAAAATACAGCTCCATGAAACTGCCAAATGTCATTAAGCTCTGGTTATCATTTATAAATTTGCTGAGGTTCACTCTGATCCAGCAATGGACTGACTGGAAATTCTAATTCATAGGAAGAAGTTAGTTGAGTTATACTCTCTGCCAGTAAAATGGATTGAACAAAACAGTTGCTGTGTTTTTGCATTACGACCTTTCAGTTAGGGAAATTTTCCCTGAAAAATAATAATACCCTATGGAATATAAGCAGAGCACTAATATCCTTTGATTCTATAGTCAAAGTACCAAACAAACATAAATTCTATTTCTGCTTCTTGCCTGCTTAAACTATAATTTTCTTTCAAAGTCAATAATTCAATCAAAAAATATTATAGGAGACTGACACCCTCCCCACTCATCTTGAGTTTAGATATATTAGTTTTAATATAATTTTTTCAACTGAGTAACTAACCATCTGTGCATGTGTTTCTCAAGAGGAAAGTCAATGACAAATAAACGTAATCGAACATTCTCAAACTTGTGAGTAGGCACTTACTATTTTGCCTGGCATGCAATTTATTTTTCTGCTTTGAAAATTCTCTTAGCTTCCTTTGTCTCTGTGTTCAGTTGTTCAGCACCATGTGCTTCTCCCTCTCATTTACTCTATCATCCATTTTATGTTTTAAGTTTAAATCTTGCCACAAATTGTTCCTGCCTTATTGCATTGAACCATATTTTATGGACAGGGCAAGATTTGGCCTATAATGTCAACTGGCACATAAAGCAAATGGGATGTCATTTGTAGGTTTATCTCAAAGATTTGTGGGAACATTTTCAAACTGCTACTGGCAGCACAGCTTTCTTATTTCCCTTCTATTAAGGAACTTGCCTTACTTCTCACCATTTCTAAAGAAATGGTTAAGACTTCTGGATTATCAAAACATTGGTGAATATAAAGCATTTTCCCTCTAAAATCATTATAATGAAAATAGCAACAGGAAGTTATGATATGTCCATGTCTAAATAGCCTTAGCAGGTTCCCTTTTTTCCACAACATTACACAATACTTTTAGTATGGGTTTAAGATTCATATTCCCTTTTAAATCACTCTGAGGTATCATACTAAATTTCCTTGATAATGTAGCTTTCTCTTCTGATATGTCTAAGTACTGTTATTAGTACTATACATTTAACAAAAGACTTTCCAGAAGCCACAGTCACTAGTGAAGGAAAATTCTCATAGGGATTATATAAAAACACACATGATGATATGACTCTCAAATCTTATAAGCAGGAAAAAAAAAAAGAAAAAAGTTTTAGCCTATTTCATTTTATGCAACTTACTGCCGTCCGAAAAACCACTAAACCATTTTCATTTAGTTGCAGCTTTTCCAACCATAAAGTTAAGAGTGATTGCACACCCTTTTTATTGGAATAAAGATACTGACTTTACCAGTACAGAATTTAGTTATTCTGCCTGGTTTACCCCAATTTCCCAATAGACTTTTTTGTATGAGGAAGCTATTACTCTTCCTGGTCATTGTAAATGCATGGTATGTAAGAACCACAATTTCTGAAACTGTCAAATTTAGTCATACACTGATATTTTTTTTTCTAATTGCTACTGTTGGTATGTCATATGTTAAATGCAGCTTCCATTTTCCTTAAACATTTAATTTTGACAAAGAGCCAAACACATATTTTGTTCAGTAAATTAGACTTTCATTTCTGTACCTTGATTTGTTAAGTAACTGATCTTAAGTGCTTTCACAAAAGCACTTAAAACATGTCCATGGAAATACGGACTTTTCCAGCAAATTCATTACAGTTTTCCTTCATGCAGGGTTTATTATTTGCAAGCAAACATTTGCTACTGGAAAAATCTCACCTAATAGGTTCTTGGATTCTATGTAATTCTCTCTTTCAATTTTATCATAATAAACACACTCTCTTTTTTTTTGGAAGCTTGACTTTGAGAGTTAAAATAAAGAAATTAGAGATTTAATTTTATCTTTGTAAAGATATCACTGGACAATTAGAAACATGTCTGCATAAAATTACTGACATTGTCATATTCAGCAAAGACCACAATTTTATCATGAACTCTGGAGTAGGCTAAGATAACAGCTCTCCATTTGATTTATACTAAAAATCATAACTCTGGAGTATTGTAAACACCAGAGTAATCAGTTCAGCTCCAGTGCTGCTGCACAGCAGATTGGTGTGGGTGGAGACAAAAGCTCTGTAAATTAGCACAGACGAGTGCTAATACTATCCCAATAGTGGAGGGCTCTGCAGAGAAGGTTTGACACACAGAAAATGTGGTGCTTATGCTTTTGAGAAAAGGCTTCCTGCTCTTGCATGTAGGAAGATGCCATCAGTGAATCCTTCCATAAACAGCAGATGGTATGAAGATTGTAAGAACATTAAGATACCCCTGAAACTAAAAAGGAAGGTCAAGGACCTGAGAGGAGAAGTGCAAAGGCTGATAAAGCTGAAAGAGAGCTAACCATCACTTCAGCTGGTGTAACTATCACTTCTTGATTTACTTTTTTTTTTTTTTTTTACAACTGGGCTGGTTGTGCAAGAGTCAAAAAAAAAATCTAAGGATGTAGAAAAAGTCTGGCTCATAAGGGTCATCATAAAATAAAAGGGCCAGACTGGTCTTACAAGATTTTGTTTCCCCACAGAGAAAAATGAGGATGTGCTAAAGTCTCAGAGAGTGCACAGTAACTTTAAGACACCTAATCTAGCTGTAAATTACCCTCATTTTGTACTGTTAGCATTTTAGTCATAAAGTTCTCTGCAAGTGAATTTACCTTGCAAAGATTATCCTGTGGAGTTGCTGATGATTTTTTGCAGAAGTAGCAAGCTTTAAGCAGAAAGGCAGAAAATGCATTGCTGACAGTCATTCTGCTCATCAGCATTATTGTGGAGTTTGTTCATGAATTATAAAAAACCAAAACAACAACAACAAAAGGCAGAGCTGAGCAGGGAGATGGAATAATGAAGAGATACTGTAGTCTGTTTAATCAATTTAGATAATTCTTCACCTTCTTTCACATTGATCAACGTTTCCCTCTCTATTTGATCAACGATGTTAACGTCTTTTATGTTAAAGTCTTCTGAATAGCCAAATAAATTATTAGCAACTATACCAAATCATCTCTACAGAAGAAAGCAGAAGAGAAGAGATGGAGAAGAGATGGAGAAAACATGCATTTGGAGTTGTACAGAGCATGAAGTTGTACTAAGCCAGAGACAAGTCCCAGGAGCTTTATGGCATTGTGGAAAGCTAGAGCCAGCCAGTAAAAATATTTGAACAGGGAAAAAAGTTTTTAAATGACCAGGAGAGGAAAATATTCAGGGTAACACAGTAAAGTCAAGCATTAGATTATACTAATGAGATCCATGTTTTACTGTAAAATTTGATCTTTATTTCTAATCTTATAACTTTTTACCACAAAAAACAACTCACTTGGGTGGTGTCCCTGGTTGCCATTCTACCCCTTATGCTTTTTCCTCCCTATCATCTTACGTTCAATAATCCAATGTCCCTCTCATGCTTTCTGTGGTATGATTTTCTTTGCAGGGTGGAACATGCTCTTCTGCTACTGCTTCTCACGACCTAAGTTGTGCAGCTAATCTGGTAACACCAGTATATAAAAAGGACAGAACATGTTAGAGGTTAAAATTCAGCCTCCTTTCCAGTTTGAGGTTGAACTAAGATCTTGATTTGGGACAGTGTTTTTCTTCCATAGCTGGGTGGAATGCTGCTCTGCTGGTGAAAAATACAGCAACAGTGGTCTAGGAATCTCCCTTCTGAAGGACCGTTCTTGCAGTTTAGGAATTAAAGAAATGGGACAGCAATGGGACTATGCAAAAGAATCCACCTTCATTGTTTTATAACTCTAAATGAATAGCACAACAGGGTAATCAACACTAAGATGTTCCGTAGAAGGAAAAACAATGCACTGAAGTGAAATTTCAGTCGTTTACTGCAATTTAGCGGACGGCACTTCACCAAATTGGGGCAGTGCTATATCAGAGGATGCATACAGAAAGGTTATTTAAAAGGCCAGTCTTCACTCTAGGTTGTAAAAATCAGAGACAAAACAAAGATAAGGGCGCTTGAATTGAGAAGTTTCATTACGCATTCGATTTGGCATTTTTAGTGTTCATTAAATACCACTGGCTGAATTGCAAACCCTGCTGTGGGCTTTTCTTTAAATGTCTGAAAATATGTAATGATTTAACTTCCAAGAAAGACATGACAGCTGAAAACAACCACTCTCCAGCAAATTCTGTTGAAGTGCAGAGTAGGAAAGAAAGGGCATAATTATATTTTTGTGCTGAGATAGTGCATTCCTCTCACACAGAGAAGTACTTCCTCAGGTAATAAGGCATTTCTGTATAACTGCACATTATTTTACAACATCACAACTGAATCATGTAGCGATGTCACTTCTAGGACTTAAAAGCACATATTAGAAGCTTCCCACTAGTATTTACAATCTGTAAATAGATGAGGACCTTGTGAGTGAAAAGATGCTTGAAAGGGATATAAAAGCGTTGCTTTCACAAGGACTGAATTGCCATAGGCTTGCTCTGGGTTAAGGATATGTTTAAATGCTAATCTGTATAGTATTGCCTGAACTATTTCTCCCTTTACAATTCACTCAGGAGAGATGTTTGATGTAAAGATTTGCACATTTAAGAAGAAGTTAGAGGCAAGTATCTTTAAGTGAGAGATTGTAAATTTAAATTCCCCCTTCAGTGTGGAGGACAAGGCTCCTCTGTTTAAAGTTTTCTATTTATGTAGCTGTATATTATTTAATTGTGGATAAATTAGCTTACATGAAATAAATAAATAGCTTACATGAAAATAAAAAATGCAGTGGTTTTCACACATGCATTCTCCTTATTTCTCTATAATCTTCAATGTATGTACATTAACACAAACAGGTTTTGGGACAGCTTTGCTTTTTTTCTCCTGCAGTGTGTGTGTACTCATGTGCCAAACAGATATGAAGAAGTGAATTCCTGCCGGAATTTCTCAAACACCACCTGTTCCCCTCATAACTCCAGTTCTAAGTAACTACAGTTTGCCAACAGAAATCAGATAAAAGAAAAATAAAAGGCAAAATTTCAAGCTTGTCAATGAACCCTGTTAATAGACCTCAGAATTTATCCATAAAGCCTAAATGTTCAGGCAACTACATGGTGCAGAGGAACTGAAAAGACTTGAAGTGCCCTAAATAAGTATCTATTTATCATCACTCGTATTGCATAACTCTCTTCTAAGCATTCTACTTTATGCCCTGAAGGATTTAGAAAATCTCTTTCCTTCACATGCATTTCCTCTTCATTGTAAAGATTTGATGAATTGGTCTGGGAACATAACACTGCAAGGAGACAGGCATCTGCTCATACAGTTTTGACTATTCAGTGGAAGTTCACACTGTCAGTAATTAGCATAAGAAGTATGTGAATATGAAATCCTCTCCAGAACCCATTCCCCAAACTAACTGGTTTGGCCAGTCCAAAAACTGGACAGAAGATGGCAGCTTAAAGTGCTTAAGTGCCAACAGAGCCCCACTAACAGCTGCAATACCCAACATTGCAAACCTAACAGCCACACTACAAGCACATGCACACCCAGGGATGACAGTGATAGATATAAAAGATATATTCTTTACGGTCCCCTAACAAGATAAAGATAAAAAGAAATTTGCTTTGTCTTGTGAAGGTATACAGTATACAATTATCAGATTCCCACAGAGGTATAAGCACTCACCTGTGACAGCTCACCTGTGAATGCTATGCTTGCTGAATTTTTACAGACAGTCTCATCACCTCAAGATGTAAAATTTTATCAATATGATAAATATTGATTAATAGGTTAAATAATTTAAGGAGATTCCCCTGAAAAGGTGGGTGGAGCAGTTACAACAATGTGGCAAGCATCCCGTAAAACAAAAGCTGAGATCCCACCTGAGAAACATCAATGACCAAGACATTCTTCTTTTGGATCCTTGATGTATAGCAGACCCCACGGTGATTCTTCCAGGTTCCTTAAGAAAAATTGAGATGACTCAATGTAGGAAAGAATTACAACAGTTAATGTGAACTTTAGGATATTGGAGAAAACTTGTGCCTAGGTATTCTATAACTACTCACCTGCTGTACTCACTTTTATGAAATGGAAAATCAGGGAAATGAAATCCAGAACATGAAGAGGCAGTAAGAAACAGAGGAATTAGAAACATATCAGTCTTTGGAACCAGTATACACAACACTTAAGTATAGTAGTATGGGGCTTTGTTGGACATACTACTGCACTTTTGAACATAAACACATAACTGGCCCTGATGGATCAAAGACATCTTTACTATTCATCAGATCTGCACTTAAAGAGACAGAATAGAGTTATTCTGAGTAGGAAAAGAGACTTTTGTCTTTGATTCATGCAGTTACACAAGTTGAGCCACTAAAGAGTAACCTGATCAGAAAACTCTGCCAAGACTTGAACTGTTTTCCATTTCCAGGAACAATTCTGATACTGATACCGGCACACCTCCTCTGGAGATCTAGTTATTGACTTCATAAGTAAACAATTAATCAAAATGCCTTTTTAAGCTTTTTGGCTCACAAAGATAGGAGGCAGATATTTTTTGAACTCCTGACTCATAAATTCTCCTGTACTACAGTCATACATAACAAACATAACATTTATGATGCTAGCTCTGCTAACTTACAGTGGTATCACCCCTAATAAAAGTGAGAAACTTTCTAAAGCAAGCTTTCAGAAGTACTCAAAAAGTTTTCCTCTTCTTCCTGGCAACATTAAAAACTACAAAATCCAAAGAGTTTGCACAGCATTTTGTCTGTTGTGAGCTGGCCACTTCCAGTAATTTATTCCTATTTGCAGGAATTCCAGAAACCTTTCTAATGCATGGTAGAAGAAGAGGCGGCATCTGCTTTTGCAGTCCTAAATCACAGCTCAGGGAAGCTAAAGGTAGTACGTATGAACTTTTAAATGCAATTAAAAATTGCAAAAAAATTGGGGAGTTGTTTTAATCTGATTATATGCAGGGTATTTCACTTGATATAAGTCACAAAATGCCATGTGTCCATGGGCAACTACACATCTATTATTCTTCAATGATTTACCTGCCATGAAAGAGATAAGTTCATACAGAAAAGGTGAGAAGTAAAAGCTATAAAGTCTAAATGAAAACTTTGTGAGGCATAAAAAAAGGTCCTTTCTCAATCATTGAGCCTGACTCATGAAGGTTGACTTTTATATGATGGATGAATGTGGACCACTACCCTTTACTTTAGTATACCCATGTCAGACTACCTCATACAGAGTATTTTTCTTCGTTTTTTTGACTAGTCCATCTTATTATAACAGATGTCTCCCCTTCTGGAGATAAGGAGCAGCCTATATTTTGGTGCCAAACTGCAAATTCAATCCCAGTAACTGAAGTAAGGGGTTGCCTGATGACTGAAGTGTGAAATGAAATACCACAAATATCTAATCTTAGTAAATTTTTTTCTTTTATTGATATTTTTTTATTTGCCTGTTTATTTACTGAATTTGGAATTGGGTGAAAAAATTAAGATTAATCATTTTGAGTCCTGAAACTTTTCAGAAAAAAACAATTAGCTGCAACCTAGCATCCAAAAAAAGAACATTTTTCTTTTTCATTATAAAAAACTGGAAATTATGAATTTGAATAAGAATTTGGATGAGTAAAATGGAGATAGTCCTGTTAATCTCAGTGCATTGGGTCTAGTGTCATCATCTTGCGGAACGAATGTGTCGCATGCTCTTTACAAGGATTTTTCTCTATGACTCTGAAACACACTCAGTTTATAAAGACCATTCAGCAATTTTTAGCAGCTAAATTTTGACAAATTGTAACAACTACAGGGAAAAAAAAGGAATTACAAAAACAGAGACAGACACTTTGCCAAACTCAAGGGTGCTATTGCTATTATACTGAATACTTTTTTTTTTTAACATGTAAGGGTACCCTCCAAGATAGGTCTGGGTTACCAAGTCAGCAGACGACCAAAAGAAAGCTTACCTTTAAGTGTGCAGATACTGTGTGTGGCCACAGACTTTACAGCTGGTATATTTCAGCACAAAAACCTCAAGCCCGTTGGCATAAAACTGAGTTCCTATGGGTTTATCTCATCTTTATCGCTCTATCAAAGCTTTGACTTGCTTCCAAAAATATAGATGCAACAGTTTCTTCCCCTCAAAAATTGTTTTTCTGAATGTGTGCAGAATTTAAACATATGATAAATGTAGATACATTAAAAAGAAAAAAAAACGCTTGTTTCCATTGATAACCTATTTTCTGCTCTAATCTCTCTTAGAGCACCATTGGACTGTTGAAATGGACTAGGTGACAACCTGGAGATTTTAGTTACATAATGAGTCCAGCAGAAAAAGTTGCTGAGCATTACTGGAAAACTATTTCTCATTTTTGGAAATGGTTGGTTTTATCTCAAATACTCTTAAGGAGGAATCTGCTAGAAGCATCACTCGTTACTGAACTGTATTTCTATTTAATAACATTCTTGCAAAAGTGCAAAGAGAAGGTCAAACACACAGAAACTACAGGTCACTGCAATTTTTTTGAGATCAGTGCACAAAAGGTACAACAATTAAGAAAAGAAATGACGAAGATGGAAATCTGGAGCTGAGAGGGGAATTATCTGTTTCTATCACATCGGCATTTTTAAAATTTCAGATGTTTCCTGTCAGGGATTGAAGCAGAGACTATAGCTCACTTTTTCTTTGAATTCTAGAATCAGATAAATGGATGAAGGTCAAACAAAATGTATATAGTATATTTGTTTATAAGTGTGCACATACATATGCATTGCATTATTTTCTGCTAATTTCAACAGGACCACGTGACCTCTGCAACAAAGACCATGCAACCAACACAAGGAAGATTAGGGCAATATGAAGAAGCAGAGCTTCTGGCAGAGGAAACAGAACACCTTAGGGCCAGGAGGGTCGTGTCAGATGCTGTCTATAACCAGTGGAGATAAGTGTCTTTGTGAGAGCTTCTTGGTGTAGGAACCTGACCAGATTTTGGATACATACTCCAAAAAGTACTCCATCTGATCCACTCTTCTGTTTCACAGGGACATTTTTCTTTCAATACTATGTTAAGCAAGAATTATTTGGTGAGCAAAAATTTTGAATTCCTCATCTCTCAACAATATGGTAATACTAAAACATACCCTGGTAAGAGCCAGTAAAGTGTATATAACACTTTACTAATAGAACATATATATATAACAGAATAGGTGAAAAGAGATGGTTTGACACAGAACAACATTAAAAAGATTTCAAGATAAAATGTGTTATTTCTTATCAGCTTGATATTGCTAATTTATCTACCAAAAGTTATTAGAGGCATTTTGATGATTATCAACTGTGGAAAAATCCAGGTGTGCCAAACAAGGTAAACAAGTTCTATGCTCAAGACGAAAGAAGTGCTATAGTTGGGAAACTCTGAGGCATAGAGTGAAACAGTAAAATAACAACAATAAGCCATCAAAATAACAACAATAAGTCATCATGAAGACGTCAAAGATTTCCGATAAATCCAGTCTTAAAGATGAAGTATTGAATTTTTCACAGTTATCCAGCATGCAATGTTTACTGTTCATGGAAGAATTAAGCACGAAGGTCATTACTACAATCCAAATAATGAACCAATAGAGGAAAATATTATCAAGGAGCAAGACTCCTTGATAAAAATCTAAGTCTTCACTAAATAGAAATGGAAACATCAACAACCACAGTGAAATTCCAAAAGTTCACTGTGCCCTGCAAAACAAAATGTTCTTGCTTCAAGCCTAAGGGAAGAAGAGATCTATCATCTTGATAACGATGCCTGTGCCTTGTGGTATTTCCAGGAAGTGATACAGCTTGAAGAGAAACTGGCTTAATGTTTATCCATCTTTTTCTTAAAAGACAAAATTTCCTTTTTCTTTTTTTTTTCAGCTTTCCCTTTCCCATTTTTTTCCCTTTGGGCTTCCTCTTTATTTTAGTTCTTCACATTGAATTATTTCTCATTGTTCCTCTTTCTCTTTTTTGTTCTATTTGTTTCTCTTTAGAATATGTTGTACAAAGCACAGACATTTCCAATTTCATTAACTACACACACACTGAATTGTCTGGTACAGACTGGAATGAGAATGCTGCACAAATTTTATGAAGCTGTTTTATAAAGTCCAGAAAGGTTCTGTAGAGTTTTGGTTTTGTTTCACTTTTTTAAGGAAAGGGAAATTCAACTAGGCATCATGTATGCATGTATGTTTGCCCATGCTCATATATAGTAATTTAAACCTAAAAAATGTTTAATTGTATGGTTTGACATGCTGCTGATTCCTCACACTGTGCAGCAAATCTAGTAATCCATCAATTAGATCAAACAAATCAAATAAATCAAACTTAACTTTATTTTTAAAAAAACCAAACAACTAAAAAGCAAAATGGCAAATTCTTTGTTTTCTTAATTGAAACTCAAGACATAAATTAGTTTTTTGAGTGTTTAAATATATAAATTTTTATACTATTATGGTCATGGGTATTTTTCTTTTGTTCTTTGTAGAAAAAGCTTTGCTCATCAACAAAATAAAACAAGCTAAATACTGTGTAAAATCCCAGGAGATGAGATTTTTTCCAAGTCTCTTAATTATCCAGACATTCTTGCAGCCATGAATGTGGTTCTTAAGCCAAACAAAAGTCTAGAATCAAAATAGCATGAGAACTGTACAGTCTCTCTAAGTATTAGTTGATGGTCTTTTCAATCCTATACTTTGTGAAGATTAGGAGCATTCTGCCTGATTTACAGGCTAATTTTTATGTCTTGTTTTGCAGGTAGCGAGTTGTTATTTAACTATTCAGTTTCTCACACCACTAAATAAAACTAGGAACTTGTTTCACAAAAAAAAGGAAAATCTTTGCCAGTCTCTGCTTGTCTGATTATGAAGTTATTCAATGTGCCTTAGCTGCCCTTTAGAAATAAAAGAGTAACTGAATGAAGAAGAATGACAAATAAGGTGGTGAGTTTCCTTCTTTCTAGCAATTTTTATATCTGATCAACATAAAATAAGGCCTTAAAATTGCCTCCAGTAATATTTATTGATATTTGAATCAAATCACCAAAGCTTCAATGGTTACTTGAAATTTATTATGATGAACCTGTATCTATGTGATTGGATGTGGAAAAAGAAAGATGTAGGCAAAGGGAAGACATTTAATAGAATGTGATCTAAATATTATACTGTTTTTTTATACTCTAAAATATACAGCTAAAACTTAACAACAATATAAGGCGCATTTACATTAATAGATTCACTCCTTCAAACCCTGTAGTTTAAATTAGGGTGATTCTCCACAGGTTTCTCTTTTTTTGTAACATAGTAAATAGCTAACACAACTTTTAGATCAATATGTTTAGTAATGTTAAAGAGAAAATTCTCATGGAAATCAGTAAGGGTGTCTCAAAAGAAAATAATATGGGTTTTGCTGTATATGTGGAAAAATGGAAAATTAAGTATTCCTCCTTCTCTAACACTGTCAGGAGATTAGATGAGAGGATTTGTCCCCTGGGAATCTGCTTGAATCTGTAGGTTCTCCACTGTGATCTATGTATCTCACCACTTTGTATAACATGACATGAGCCTCTGATGGCATAAAATTCTGAAAAAACACCCCTCACATTCCATGGAAAAACACAATACATTTAAAATAAATTAAACATAGTTTGAGCATTTTGTCAAGAGACAGCATCCCTAATTGGCAGCTGCTGTTACAGCAGAGGTTGATTAGAGATGAGAGAGTAGTAATTCTCCACAGAAAGGACTTGTCTGATATTATTAAAAATTACCTGCTTGTCACAGATGTTCACTCTGATTATTTTTAGCATGTATTTGAGTTTGAAATACTGGAATCCAAATTTATCATTGCCCAACCCACAAAGAATGTTTTTGGCAGTCATTTGTACGCTATCAGCAAAAAATGAACTGAATTGCTTGACAAGTTGTAAAAATTCAGAGTAATATAAAAAGGTGTTTTTAAGAGCAGCGTTTCTCACAGAAATTTCTAGTGGAGATGTCAAAACCCTGGAAAAATGGGGGGAAAATCCTGAGACAAAAATAAGAAGAGAAGCTATAAGGATCAAAAGCAGAAAGAGATATAATGACAGGAATAAAAAATACAGTGGGAAGAAGTTTGCAAAAGTCATTTAGAACCAGATATAAATACTCTTGAGTTGTGCTTCAAGTAAAACCCATATTACTTCTCAAGTAAGTTAATGCTCATCCCTACTCTCGTCAGTGTCTCTCTCTCTTCCTCCCGTTCTCATGTGTTGTAGTTTACCCCCAGCTGGCAGCAAATACCATGCAGCAGCTCACTCATTCCCCCTCACTCTCATAGCAGCCACAGAAGCTCAGCCAGCTTCCCCCCAGTTTATATATTCAGCACAACATTCTATGCTGTGGAATATTCCTTTGGCCAGTTCAGGCCAGCTATCCTGGCCATGCTCCCTCACAGCTTCTTGCGCACTTCCTCACTGGCAGAGCCTGGGACGCTGAAAAGTCCTTGACTTGGGGTAAGTACTGTGTAGCAACAACCAAACATCAACCTATTCTCATGCTGAATTCAAAACTGTACCAGCTACTAAGAAGAATCTCAGTCCCAGCCAAAACTAACATAGTGTCCACCCCTTATTCTGTACCACTTCCATCATGCCAGATTCCACACTTCCTAATACCCCATGACCTTTTACAGAGTTGAAGAATCACAGAATGGGCAGGGCCGGAAGGGATTCGAGTGGGTCATCAGGTCCCACCTCTGTTCAAGCAGGGCACATTCATTCTAGAGCACATTGCTCAGGATTGCATCCAGATGGTTCTTGAATATCTCCAGTGAGGGAGACTCTACAACCTCTCTGGACAATCTGTTCCAGTGCTCAAGACACTTGCACAATAAAGAAGTTCCTCTTCATCTGCAGGTAGAACTTTCTGTGCATAAATTTCTGTCTGTCACACCTCGTTCTATTTCTTGGTAACACTAAGAGCCTGGCTCCATTCTCTTGGCACCTTCCCTTCTGATACTTACAGATGTCAATGAGGACCCTCTCAGTCAAAGTCTTCACTTCTTTGGTTTCATCAAAGTTCATTCTTCACTGATGTGGCAAGCAATGGGCAGTCTGGTTCTGATCCTTGGATCCAGAGTGGCCAGGACAGTGAGTCACTCAGTGTGGGGTCAGGCCATAGAAGTGATATTACCCAGTGTTATACGGCAAGCAACATCATGCAATTTTATTGATTGGCTATTATCACCAGAAATCAAATCCCCTTAAGGCATACACCAGTTTTCCCCATCCTTCATCGTTATTTACCAAATGCCCCCACATATTTGAGCAATGACAAGAAAAAAATTAACTTTGTCCCAGATGAACAGGATAACACACCTATTCTCTTACAAGCTGATAATGTTTTAACTTGGTTTGGAAGGACAGAACTCAACAGATGTCACTATTTAAAAAAAATGTAAAGAAATCTTCCCTAATGGTCTTTCACCATAATTATGAGCTTTGCATGGCTTTGAGTATCTTTTGGGTACTTATCATGAAGGCACTGCATAGTGTGCAAGGGTTCTCTTCCATTGAATGATACCAGAACCTATGAAGAAAAATAGTGGGATTTGCAAAGTTTAAGAATAAGCAAAAGTTAACAAAATGAACACTAAAAGATAACAAAGAAGAACAAGGGTATTTTAAAGTTTGTGACACAGCTTTGCAGTACAAAAGGAGTAAAGAAGATATACTCCAAAATATTCTTATGGAACTTACATTGCATAGGAATATCAACTTCTGATAAGGTGCCAAAGTTCTAAAATGCAGACACTTTTCTGTTCCTCTTCCTCTGCCAATTTTAAAAAAGATTCAAACACTTTGAATAGAGACCTCTTAAAGCTTCAGACTCCTGATGCTGACTAGTGTTGAAGAGGCTTTTTCTTCTTTGTAAACAGACTGCATCTGCCAGTCCATCTGCATTACTCACAACTTGCCGAGAGGAGAAGGTTGGTGACAGTAAAGCCAAAGAGTTTCTTTAGATGGCTTAGATTGTTCTGTACCCCCTAAACCCCAAAAATGCCTATAAGTGACAAGTTTCAGGCAAGTTTCTGGAAAGTTAGTAAAGCCCTCATAAAAATCAGAGGATGGTACTCAGCATTAGATTTCTTTCTTATAAATGTCGGCCTGCTTAACCCCTTCTAAAAAATATTTATCTGTTTCAGAGTTATTTAATCATAGTAGGTATGAACACAGTCAGAACCCCCACAGATGACAAAACCATAACTCAGCAAGAGATCTGGAAGAGAGTATTCAGCATCAAAGATGTTTAAGCACATAGCACCATATGCATATTCTAATTACAGGAAATTTGCTTCAAGTTACTTTTGATTTATAACAAGCCACTGAGAACAGAAACTGGATCATTGAAGCCGTTGTTCTTCTCCTTTTGAAGGTAATAGTTAAACTTGTATTGATTTCTATAGACATAGTCTTTTTTTTTAATAGCAAGTGATAAATATAGATTGTTGACATCATCAAAGCAATTCTGAAATATAACTTTTCCATTAAAAAAAATCCCCACTGATTATAGCTGTGGTAAACCCCTTGAGATAAATTTTACTCAATTCAGTAGTTGCCAACAGTCTATTACAGCTAAGAACACAATTTCTTTGCACCTGTTAAAAATAGTTCTAGCAGATATAATATTTCACTCATAATAATAATGTCTGTATATTTGACATGGATGAAAGAAAACATAAAACAAGATGAGAGCTTATGATTCAATGTTTGGGATTTTTAAGTATTTTCATTATTATTCAGGTATTTTTTCACAGCAGTAAAAAATTCACTGCTATGAAAGGAGAAATTATAAGTTTGTTTTTTTTTTTCATTTCATCTAACTTCATAAACAAGAATAAAGAATGTAATTAAAGCCCTCAAAGTCTTGCATAACATTATTTCATGAAGGACCGGTACAGTACAAAGAACACCAAGAACAAGAACTTATAGGAATGAGTATGAGAGGATAAATCAATATACTACTACTGTCTTGTTTGAATAATAATCAGAGATTTCACTTGGATGTGAGAACTTTTCATAAGTGAGAACTTATGAAAAACTGCATATTTAGAGACAGGGTTTCTGTATATTCTTTTTTCACTTAGCTGAGCATTTAAACTATATGCACTTTGTTCTCCATCCTAAACAATGGATTTGAATCGCTACCTTATTGTCCATATGTAGTCTTCACTAAAGGAACACATTCAGAAGTCTTTACTATGAAATACTTTAGCAGTGAAAACATATGATGAAAAGAACACTAAAACCAACTTGTCTATTTTGCTGAGATTTCAACTTTATTGGTACTTCCCTGTTCTGTCGTCAACCAGAGAACAGACACAGCACTTTACACAAATCTGAGTTAGTGCTATAACTTTCCTCCAGACAATTTCTTTTCTCTTACTTGAGCTCAAGGCACAAAAAAGAGTAATATAAAATTGATGTAATCAGGTCAATATTTTTCAATGAAAACCAGATTTTTCCCAGTTGCGTACTTCCAACGCTGACATTCCAGGAGTTAAAACCAAATTAAAAGGTGAAGAAATAGTTGTTACAGACTCTATTGCAACTAAACTTCTTCCACTAATTGATGTTTATTTGTCTGGTATAATATTGGGCTGTGTACTGTCTATTTTTTTTTGTGAGGCTGATGTGAATTATTTGTGAGGCTGTTGTGAAACTCTAAACTTAAACGTATTCTTTAGGGATGAATCTGAATGTTACATATTATATAATATATATTTAATGTGGCTGTTAAAAGATGTTTCTATAAAAGTCACATGTATGTTATACACCCTATAAATCCTAAACTCTCCATATTTTATACTATATAGCCATACTGTATGCTATGTGTTATAAACTAGATTATATAATACTTCATATTCTGTATTAGTTATTCATGATTTATTATATATTATCCATTTTTATACATTATATCATAAGGTACATCTGTATAGTTTCCTGTGTTCAAGTACGAAAGCACAAGATTATTGAAAAACATACCCAGTGGTATTATTCAGGACAACATGAGAGGCAGAGCTGATTTACTGAAGCGTTCAGCATCCAAGATTTTAATTCCACACTATGTGTTTCCTTTGGAAATACGCCTTCTTTCATCTAGTTTTTCCATACCTTGAGGAAATTATGATTACAAAGCAGTCCTCAGATTATCATGAATGGTGAGAATTAGTGGTATTTGCTTTCATATTTAAAACAGGAAGTTTTCAGAAAGCCCAAGTACTTGTTGAACCATTATTCTGATTTAAGTTTAAATGTTATTAGAAAAAATTAATAGATTTTTTAAAATGTCTGAAAATATTTTAACTAGATTGCTAATGAATGTAGCATTGAATTATTTGGGTTCAAGTTGTTTAATATTGCAGAAGAGACAAGCAGTAAAATATTTCCAGTACTTTGGAGTCTCAGTTCTAGTTTTAAAAGTGATTTGAAAATGTACAAGCCTAAATCCTCTTTAATTTTAACAAAATTAAAACTTAACTGTATGATTGCTCCTAAAAATTCTACCAGATTTCCCAGAACTGATTAACACAAAATACACAGGCAACAAAAACAACAACAAAAACCTCTATTAAGCCTGTCAAATTATACTTCTTGTTTCTGTTTTTCCACAATTTTAAAATAGTTCCTAAATGACTGACTATGGAAACTAATACAATCTCATCAAAGGTGTCTCATTAAATGAACAGAAAACTCATAGGAGAAAGGTAACATAAATGGCTACTATGAAAAAAAAAGTTTTGTATGTTTGTCATCTATTTTCTTTTCCTTGTATTTCAGTCTTCTTTTTAAAAAAACAGAATATTTGCTATTATTCTGGCTTAACCCCAGCTGGCAACTAAGCCCCAAGCAGTCCCTTGATNNNNTGAAAAAAATCTCATGGATTGAAATAAAGACAGCTTTATAAGGAAAGCAAAAGCCACAGCAGCAAGCACAACAACACATGCAATTCATTCACTACATCCCATGGGCAAGTAGGTTTTCAGCCACCTCCAGGAAAGCAAGGCTGCATCACACGTAAAGGCAACCTGGGAAAACAAATGCCATTACTCAAAACATTCCCCCCTCCTTCCTTCTTTTCCCCACGTTATATATTGAGCATGATGCCACATATGGCCTGGAACAGCTCCTAGATCATTGGGGGTCAGCTGTCCCAGGAAGCTGTCCTCTTCCAACTTCTTATGCATCCCAGCCTCTGGGCAGGTAGGATGGGGGGAGGAGCAGAAATGTCCTTGACTCTGTGCAAGGACTGCTCAGCAATAACAGAAACATCCCTGTGTTATCAAAACTTGTTTCCACAACAATTTCAAAACAGCACCATACCAGCTACCATGAAGAAAGTTAACTCAAACCCAGTCAAAGCCAGTACAAATATTTTCATGCAAATTATGCAGATGTAATATCTTGTAATTTGAATACGCATAGATAATTGCACTTTTTTGCATCTAGGTACTCATATTAGGATGCCAAAAGGGATTGCTAACAGAGTAAAAATGAGTGACCTGAAGATTGACCCCAAACACTGTTTCTGCACTTAATTATGCCTGTCTCTGTATTGGGTTTGTGTGGCAAGGTCTTGGTAGTGGGTCAGCTACAGCGGTGGCCTCTCTGAGAAGCTGCCAGAAGCCTCCTTTATGGCCCATGCCAATCAGCTCCTCTTAAGACAGACCCACTGCTGGTCAAAGCCAACCCCTGATTCAGTGATGGTGGCAGCACCTTGAGGATAACAAATTTAAGATGAAAAATAAAAAATAAGTTAAAAAAAACCCCCGCAGCCTGTGGGAATGGCTCATGTTGGAGAAGTTTTGAAGGATTATCTGTCATGGGAGGGACCCTGTTCTGGAGCAGGGGGAGAGTGTGAATCCTCTCTCTAAGGAGTGGCAGAGATGTGTGATGAACAGCCCCCATTCCCCATCAGAATGTGTTGCTGGGGACAGGATGAAGTGGGTAGAGATTTGAGGATAAAGTTAAGCCTGGGAATGGGGGGAGGCATGGGAGGAAGGTGTATTTTAAGATTTGATGTACTAATTATTCTTTTTTGATTTGATTTGCCATAAATTCAGTTGATTTCCCCAAACTGAATCTGTTTTGCCTGCAGTGATAACTGGTAAGTGGTCTCTCCCTGCCTTTGTCTCAACCCACAAGCCTTTCATTCTATTTTCTCTTTGCAGGGAGAGTGATAGAGCACCTTTGGTGCAGATCTGGCATCCTTCCCAGGTCAAATCACCACAATCTTACAGGCATGGGATGAAAAATCCAAGATAGTGACAGAAAGAAAAAGAAATGTCTTTCAAGTGGTTCACTCGTATTATTCAAGGAAAGGTGCTATAGAATTTTTGCTGAAAATACAGTGTGTGGGAAACCTTGGCAAAGTAAATTTTTAAGGAGGGAATATTCAGTGTTGACTGTCACTTTTGGCCTCTTCCAAAATTAGTGTATTAGTTCCTAAGAGGATACCAAACTAGGAAAATTGCAGATGGAGTAATCATGAATATAGAAAAGAGACAGTAATAAAGAAATCCCATATTCAGAATGTTGTTACTAGGCACTGTCAGGCAAAGTATTTTTTTTTTTTGCCATTTGTCATAAGCTCTCTATTTTTTATGCCTAAAGAGGAACATTTATATATAATTCTGAAAAAATATACCAATCTAATTAGTTTTACAAGTCATCTTAGACAAAAATTAATCTCCAAGAGTTGCATAGTTCTTCCTCATAAATCCAGAAGTTAATTCAAGGTCCAGTCATAGGGTCTAAGTTTCTTTATCTGGCTAAAAGTGCTTCAGCCATTTCAGAGACTGTTGAATTAACCTTAGAGTATAGGAGGATAAAGAGGGGTTATAATACATGTATGTATATATAATGAGTACATAGGGTCGGGAGAAGCATATTTTTGTAAGATAATTATACTTGCCAGGAACAGATCCCAGGGAATAACAATAAACCTTTTGTATTAAAAAAAAATCACAAAAGTAATGGTTATACTATAGACGTTACTGGGGTTTTTTCCTTGACAAGAAAATAATCATTCTAAAGAAAAAAAAAATAAAAACAATCTAGCCATATTTGACTGGAGGAGTTTGATGTTCTTCATCCAGTTCTACTAGTTCCTGTTTTTCCAATTTGGAAAAGGGAACCAAAAAAAAAAAAAGTAATGCAGTGAAAAGCAGATGTTTGGCTCAGCTCCACTGGTAAATCTATCTTCTATTGTACCAAAATTACACTTTCTTATTTAAAGCACAGATCTTGATATTACCAAAGGGTTCCTTGTCCCTTTTTACAATTACACTCTATTATTTCATATGCACGTATTGTATCCTTTCAGATTATTTTAAATTAAATATATGTATGTGAAGGATGTATCAGACTCCAGACATGTTAAAATAATCTAATACTTTAGTTAAGTCGATTTGATCACTATTTTATGTAGACTACTGATTCATAATTTGTCAGAGTAGACTTTTTCATAGCTCTCATAAGTCTGGTGACTCTCTGATGGAAAAACTTCAGTGATTGGGTTTAAATTTGAAAGAAGGTTATTCCACATACTGCTTCTCTTCTGGACATATGGTCTTATGCCACAGATGTGCAATTTTCATTAACTTTAATAGAATTCATTTCTGCCAACCCAGAGAACAATTTTCTGCAATTTGTCAGTTAATTTTAGAGAGGATATTTTAGGCTGCATGATGACATAGTTATATAGTACTAACATGAAAATGGTTTCGAACATTTTCCTTTAAGTATAACATTTTAATTTTACATTTGTAATACATAGATAAAGCCTAGAATGGGAAATTTCAGATTAAGTAAGACAGCTAATGTAGAATACTGTAACATAGAACTAAAATCCCTATTATTATGAGTTCACAGTTTAAAACAGTAGGGAGAAAAATCATTAGGTTAATTGAGCTCACACAGTGGTAAGTATTTATGTATGAATTAATTACATGACTCATCTATAGGAGTCCCATAATATTCAGTAGGTGTAATTTCACCAAGAAATTTTTGTATCTAACTCTGAACACTCTGTTGCAGGTCTTCCATACATCCACAAAGATAAATCTGGCTACCTTAACAGGAATCCAGAGATGCAATTAGGTCAAAGCTGAAAAGAGTTTTTGTGTTCCATTATGCCTCTGTTTTCCAAAACTGTGGTGAATTCTTTCTGAAACTGCAATATCTATTCCATGAAGGAATCAGAAATCAAGGTCTAATAATTATTTCTGAAAGAAATACTAGGGTTATCCTGGCTCAGTGCCATCCTTGCCTCCAGCAGGTAAAATGTCTGGATTGAAGTGATGTTACTGTAGAACATGCTGTGGGTACTGGTAACCAGAGCAGGGAATTAGATTTGGTTTTTGTTTTTCAATCCCCTACTGTATTTCTATGATGCTTTTGTCAAATTGTCATTGTACAAGTTGATGCTTCCTTTAAG
>WBNO01027584.1:26554-51524 GCA_013400575.1 Peucedramus taeniatus | reverse complement strand
TGTCATTCTCTTTCCAAATGCTTTGAACTTTATACTTAGCAACTAGATGATGATCTGATCTAGTCCAAAGGGTACTGAATGGTGGAAACATGCTACTGCTTGTTTACACCCTTGTCAAATTATGTCATTTGAATTATATAATGACATTTTCTAGTTTAGTACTTCCTTTCCAATAAAATTTTCATAAAGTTGGACAAGTTATTTGCATGCCTTAAGTCTTTAGAGAGTTTTTCTTTGGATCTTGATATTGACTCATCAAGTACAGGATTCATTTACATAAATTTGTGTCCTGAGTCAATGTCCTCCAAGCTACATGCTGGCATTACTTCATCCACATAGTAGATTTGCAGAACACTAGATGGTTGAGACAGGTGCTATCAATATGTTCCATTTGCAAACAGCATTTTTTATTTTTATATTTTCTATTAACATTTAAGAGGGGTGCATCAACTTTCAATTTATTTCTTAATAATAGGCTAATAAGGACAAGGCTAATGATGAGATTTTGATTATAAATCATGATGATGATGATTTACTTACCACTAGAAAAGAAAATGACTCATATATTTCATAGGGAGAAAATTATTTCTAAAAGTAAATATTCCTCACCAAAACAAAACAAAACAAAACCCCAAAACCCAGCCATTCCAAATTATTTAATTGTTAGTAATAATGTGAAATGCCAATAAGAGCAGGAATAAATAATGAAATGAGTGCTAGACTAAAATATGTCCGAACACAACAGGAAATTATACTTCCTGGTAGAAGTACAGATCCATTCCACTTGGTTAAGTGACCAGACTCTAGTTAAATTATTTCAAGCAAAAGCTAAAATACAGAAGCCTGTTTTATTAGTTGTTTAGATAATGGTAAAATATCAACACTATTGCTTTAATTATCTATAATGATGCACTCATTATTATCTGAGGATACCTAGAAGTGTGGCTTCTTATTTCGTTCTCATAGTACAAAGCATCCTGACATAAAAAAGTGATCAAGGAGTTGATAAGATTCTAAAGTGGTGACCATACATACTCTTGGCCTGAGAAAATAATAGAAACTAAATTAGACTAGGATAGAATACAAGTACATTAGAACAGAAAAGAACAGAAGAGGGCTTAGTTCACTCTTCCATTTTAACAACCTTACATTAGGAAAAGAACTTGTAGTTAGGTAAAAAAACCTCAAAATTACTTACATACATACTAAACCCAGCTCTGGAACTCTGAAAGTAAAGAGCACTATTGGCAAATTACTTTTCCTAATTTTCTCTAATTTTGGAAAGTATAGTGCTTCGAGAAAAATACTGATAGAAGTGAAACCTATATGTTTTCATGCTGGACAAAGGATAGAGAGACTTGTTTTGTGGAAAGCTTTATATGAATTCTCTTTAAATTTTAGTTCTTTAATTAAAAATATATTTCCTAAAATAATTTGCTAATTTCTAAGAAAAAAAAAAAAACATGCTTAAACTGTTTTGACACATGTTCATTATGTATTCTTCAGTGGAATATTAAAAATAACCACTCAGAAACACAAGCACAAGGATAATACTGTGGAATGTCAGTGGCAGAAATAAAGAGCATATCTCATGAAAGGTTCCAGAATATCTGATGTTATATCAATGAATATGTTTGAGAATAAAGACACAATTAGTCAGTATCACCCTCATACTGAAACACCCAGGAAGTTCCAACATTCAGGGTTGTATGTGTGCTCTCAGCAGAGCCATACGGAGAAAGATGATCACCTTCCTGCTCTGCTATACTGCCATTTTGCTTTGCAAGCTGGTGTTTAAACTGCTGCCCACACATACTCATTTGGGTGTCAGCACTGAATGCATTTATGCCAACTGTGTTTCAGTTTATTATTCCTTAGAGGTATCTGCTTACATTTTTTAATGGCAAGATCTCAGGACTAAACAAATTTGTGTTTCAAACATAACACAATGAAAACCAAAAATCATGAAAGAACAAAGAAAAATTATTGGAATGTATCTTTATTACAAAAATCTATCCTGAATAAATACAGGCCCAGAAAATGTTCCTTTGATGGATTCATGAAAAATTTCATTTTGTAGGACCCTGTGTTTCTTTCAAATCATCTGAGACAGGCACCTCTGTATAGATTTATTGCTCTTCAGAAGATTTCTGGCTCATTTTCATGGAATTCAATGAATACTAATTGTAATTTTTTTGTCATTCTGCTGTTAGAACACAAATCATTGTCTCCCAATCTTCATCAAGATTTATGATTATTTGGCACTGTCATCTCTAATTGGGGTTTATGAAAACTGCTGTTCTGAGAATTGCCAGTACATTATGCCAATGAATGCTCAAACCGTACTGTTCGTGCAATGACACAGCCAATTCAGGTAATGTCATTGACAATAAAATGTCATCTGTTTCAGTAATCAGTAAAAGAGTATCTGATGTTCTATGTAAATATATATTACATTATCTTCTGTTTACTATATTAATAGTAGAAATGAATAAATTAATATGTTGCAGCATATATCACAAGGAAAGAACGGAAGGAAAAAATCTACTGTGGTAATCAGCAAAGGTTAGTTTTCATTTTTTGTTATTACTTAAAAATAATTATCTAAAGAACTATACCTCAAGTTAGCTACGATAACCTGACATGACAAAACCAATAACACTGATTTTATTAAATTGCATAATGAGATAATAAAAAAACAAACCAGTGGCTATTTATTATTCAGAGGCCCTCTGTCTGAACACAATAATTTAATTTATCAGTTGATTACATAAAAAGATAATGGGTCCATTAAGTACCTTAAGGAATTCTGGACCAGATCTTAGTTGCTCCATAATATCATAGATACAGTAATCCTAATGGAGGTTCAGTGACATGTATTGTTAAAAAATGCAGTTTATTGCACATATGACTAGAGTATTCACCATGATGGTACATGAGGGTAAAATTTAATTCCTTTATGGTACTGAAGACACAGGAAAATAAGGAAAGAGAGTAGGAGAAAAAAGCTAGAAGATAAGAGACTGTGGCAGAAAAGGAAGAAGGCAGAAAGGAGAAAAAGAAAAGGANGAGTATTCACCATGATGGTACATGAGTTTGAAGATTGTATCTGAGGTGAAGGGGTAGTATGATTTCTTCTTCAGGGTGTAAAAAAACTGATGCACACCTTGATCTGATTTGGTGTGGTTGCTTAGTCTTGGCTAACAGCCAAGCTCCCACCCAGCTGCTCTCCACACACCTCTGGGAAAGAAGACAGAAATAGTGGAGAAAACAGGGAGACCAGGAATCTCAGGGGTTGGGAGAAAGATGGGGAGATCACTTACAACTTAGCATTGCAGGAAAAGCAGAATTGGCTCCAGGAAAATTGACTATATTTATTGTCAAACAAAATAGATATTTAATTCTAAATTTGGATGGTGGGAAACAAAATGACAAACATCAGGTCTTTTCATATTCTCCCCCTTTTCCCAGTCTCATCTTCAGTCCTTCACCCCATTCTCCTGTCCTCCCCCCTTAATGTTACCACTGCCCTGATGGTCTTTTCAGCAAGGAATCAGGTGGTGCAGGAAGTGGGGATTATGGTCAGTTCATGGTAGTTTCTCCTTCTTTCTTAAACCTTTCCTCTGTTCCAGTGCAAATCCTATGGGAAACAATATGAAAAGTAGATCCCAACAAACAAGCAGAAGACAAGCACATAAATAAATAGGGAAAATGGGGAAAAAAAAAGAATTTCTGAATAAGACAATTAAAAAAAAACCAACAAAACCAAAAAACACCTCAAGGAGAATGTTTTATGAAATGGTGACAAAGAGAAAGGAAGGGAGCAGTGAAATGGAGATAAGCAAATAGGAATTCTAATAAAATGATGTACTAATCATATGTGTAATTAATAACTGTATTATAGGCACATGTCAGAATAGGAATCTGAGAAAAAAAACTGTAATAATTTAAAATCAGTGGTTGCTTTTGACTTTTTGAGAATAACATAATTACATAAATGCTTCACATCTTTTTTCTTTTTTGTAAGGATGAAGCCTGTGAAGTTCTTACTGCAGTCCTTAATAAGCTAAACAGTTTTCCTAAGACATCTGGGGAAAACAAAATTAAAATCCTAAAGGTGATAATTAGACAAGCACAGTGATTTGTCTGATGTAGCCTACTGCAAACATTAGAAATACCATAAAATCGTGCCAAAAGGGCAAATGAATAGAAAGCTTTTGTCTGCACTTCAGAACATTTAAATCTCCTAGAAATGATGAAATATCAAATTACTGCATTAAAATTTGAGGCTTTCTCATTTGGAGAAACAAACAAAATGTGTTGTACAGGATACTGTAAGACACAGTATAAGCAAAACTGCGC
The DNA here is from genome assembly GCA_013400575.1 of Peucedramus taeniatus. Lineage (NCBI taxonomy): Eukaryota > Metazoa > Chordata > Aves > Passeriformes > Fringillidae > Peucedramus > Peucedramus taeniatus. The sequence goes on along the minus strand of WBNO01027584.1, from coordinate 47,162 downwards.
TGAAATTCAGGCAGTTCTATATGTATAGCTATAGTCTATATGAAAAGCTTTAAAAAGCACATGTTGTTCTATGTCATGGTTTAGTTCTGGCTGGAAGTGAAGTACCAAACAGCCTGTCACTCACTGCTCCCTTACTGCGGAGCAGAGTCAGCAAGATCCTGCTACTGATTCATTTGGTAAAGCTGGACTCTGATTTTGATTTTTAGGCTTCAGTTTTCCCATTTAAAATGTAGTACGACTTAAACTTGTACATAAATATACTGCCCATCTAAAAATTTTTAGACAAGAATCAGTTTCTGCAAGGCCTTATCTTTTTATTGTCTGAGCTAACCTTCCAGGAAGCCTAAACATACACTTTTTATAAATTATCTACAGAGGAAAATATTCTCTCTTTCTTTTTTCTTGTATTTTCATTTAATTTTCTCCCGTGTTTCTGACTCATTAGGACTGCCTGGTGAAAATGTCAACAGGTGCTCCTTGAAAGTTTTCCTGCAGAACAAAGGAGCAGGAGTTTCTAACTACTGGTGTAAATCAAATATATTTAGGTCATCAGCATACCAAGTACTTAGTGTTGCTGCTCTTGTGTAGACCTTTACAAGTCTGCATTAGCAAAGTTAGAAATTCTGAGGCGGTATCTCCCCATTCTCACTGAAAATTATTGACATTTCCTGCAGTACAAAGTGCGATCAACATGTGTACAGGAATAAATAATTCTCTGAAGACAAATTGTGAGCGAAGTACACTTGAAGGCCTTTTTGCAGTTTGGAGCAAGCCTGCTCCACTATCAGAGCAATAAAGCAACAAAGTAACAAGAAAAAACAAACAACCAAACAACCAAAAAACCAAACAAAATACCCAACAATAAAAATCCCCAAAAAAACCCAACAAAAGTGCCAAAAGAAAAACAGTAGAGAACACCACACTCTAAACAATTAAAGAAAATGAGAGAACTTCTAAAAGCAGAATATCTATCTACTTAATTATACTGTCATTTTGTAATGAACAAAACCAATCACCATTTCTGCATAGTGTATTCCTGTTTATTAGATCATGCAATCTCGTTTCTTATTTTTGAATGCTTTTCTGACCTTTGGTTTGTATATTTTATTGCTGCATTGTAGATTTAGGAGAACAATGTTTGTTGTATTACCTGGAAAAAGTTTCAAGTGGCTATTTTGGGGCTCATTTTACCATTTGTGTGAGAACAAATCAGGGGTTTTACTGAACACACTCCAGCAGTGCAGGGATACCTTCCATATTCAGAAGTGCCCTGAAGCTGTGTTTAACTTTAAACAGTTATCTAGGTCCCACAGAAAAAATGATGTGCTGAAGTGCAGTGTTTGATTCTGCCTTGTAAACAAAGGTGTCTAGTGCCATCTGAGATGACCTGAGAGATTTAAATGTGGCTGACATATCTGACAAAGAGCCTACAGGAGATATGTGCCACTCTGGACTTATAGATGGACATCAGGCAGGATATCCTAAAGCAATTCAAATGGATGTTGACTTCCTGTCAACAAGGAGTCAGCAAAGAGCAAATGAACTGAACCCATTGTGTCAATACCTTGTGCACTGAAATTACACTTATAGAAAGGTTAGGCTCTGAGCACTTTCATATATATATAAAGGGTGTGAAATGTGGAAATGTATGCTTCTGGAAGAGAACCTATTTTTGTGAAATATACAGAGTGACAGAATATGAAGGTGTGAAGAGTAATTTAGAAAGAGAGGCTAATTCTGTACATCTGACGTGTTTCAGGGGTTGAAAGATTTGGGATTAAAGGAAATTAACCATCAGTAGACAAAGAAAAAATAATCCCCAAAGCAGTTTTAAGAACTCAGTGAAAAGTGACATAGAGAGGATGTTAAAATGGCTCTAAACTGCTGCTATTACCATCCTGATGGAATGAAAAATATGAAACTAAATTTGTCTCCCCAGGACAGACTGATACAGTAGCCCTGATGAAAGAGTGTCAAACTTTATTTAGTACAGTTTCCTTAGAAACAAATTTGGCTGTGAATTTTTTTTTTGAGTACCAGTGCCTCATAGCTGTTCCTTTTCTTCAGCTGATGTAGGGGTCATGGAAGAAAGACCTTTAGGCTTGCAGAACATTTGGCTGCTGGAAATATTATGGTATTCTTCCTTAACTACATCAGTAAAATTAAAAACTAGTCAATGAAGAACAAGAGTGCTTTTGTTTGTTTTGTTTTGCTTTTTCCCATGACATTGGTAGCACCTTTTTTTTTTTTTTTTAAATTAAATTCAAACTAGGCCAAAAGAAGTACTGGAGTTTGAAAAAGATTCTGGACAAAATGTATCTGTCCTCTTAAATAAGTCTAAATTTTATAGTTTATGTGAAATAGGTTTTCTAGTTTATTTGTGAGTTCCTCTCAAAAATAGTAATTCTTCACATGTTTAACATAGGAAGCATAGGAAATATGCAACTTCTCAGTTTTTACTGATAATCGTAAAAAATGAAACAAAAAAACCACATGAAATTTGATGGTATTCTATGTCAGTGCCATGTATTGTCGAAAGCACACTGTAAAATATGCAGTGTTTGATACTTTTTTCAAAGTCCAAGTTTAAGGAAATGACCTTCAAAACTGGAGTGCAATAGAAAGTGATATTTTGAATACTATCTCATAACAACAGCAGAGAAGCTAGAATTAATTCTCTAATTTTCAAAATAATTTGTTAAACTTCTACCAGTTCAAAATGGTGAAGGATAAATATGGGAAAAAACTGTTCTGAGACAATGTACTTCAAATGACATATCCTTACAAAAGGATAAATATAAAAAAGGATTTTTAAAACTGAGAAATCAATGAATTCTTTTGCAATGACTGTAAAGTTATATCCTTCAGAGTTGCTTTGTACAGTTTCAAATTGTTTCGAGGCATAGGCTGTTTAGAAATACATCAGTTTCCAGAGAAAATCTTGGTTCTGAAAAGAAAGCACTTGCAAAAGGCATACAAAACTTTAAAAGGAATCAGTGAAACACAAGGAACCTGTAGACAGGTTTCCCTTATTGTGCATAAAAAATTGTGATATAAAATCAAAGTAAATTAAGTGCTTTTATAATATTTTTTATACTTGCATTAAAAGAAAAAAATCATATTTTACCTATTGCAATGCATTGTTTAGACATTTATCATTCTAAGTGCAACATTCAAATGGGCACTGAGGGTAATGCACTGAGACCACTCCTCGCCAAGAAAGAGATTCTATGAAATTTTTCAGTCGAAAAGAAATGTTTATACTCTAGTTCTGGCCAGATCCCAATTTACATTTTCCTTTTATATTCTACAGTTGAAAACTTTTGACCTTACAAAGGAAGAAATGTTTCTCTGTTTCTTTTTGTGCAAACTGGTTTCGTGGCCTATGGCAGATCAAATGCCACATTTCATCTAACAAATACTAGGATTTCATTACTAGACAGAAACACATAATATGCTTTGGGATACTTGGAAAGGAATCTACTACTTAGCTACTAAATATTATTAAATTGTTCCTGATTTTAACAGTATATATTTTAATTCCCCTAAATATTCTGGAATGCATGAAAATAAGCTAGATTTCCTCTAACTTATTTGTACATGTTATCATTTTTTCAAAAGCAGCTCTAAGGACATGTACAAAATCTGTTTTCTGTTTCTGACCAGCCAATGTTTTGCAGTTTGCAAACTTGATACCCTGTGTTTAAAACTGCTATTTAGCTGAACCTAAAACATCTGCACAGGGCTGAAAACAGCTTCTGTTGCATAAATGCACACACATTGAGAAACTTCTTAAACAAGAGAAGAAGGTATAGGAGAAATTGTTCCATGCAAGAGGAGTTTTCCCATTCCAGCCCTTTGGGAGATCCATCCCAGCTCCCAACCTGGGCTTACCCGTTTCTTATGCAGGATTAGGTAGGATGCTGCTTTCCAGATCCACCACTAGCCTGCCCAGCCTGCCCCCAGGGGGGGTTTCATGGCTCCTGACAGTCTGGAGTGGAGCAAACCCAAGCAAGGAAGTGTGGCAGTGGGGTCTTGAAGTTTATTTAAGAAATTGTTTAAAATGTTGTAATGGTTTGTTCCTATTCACCCTTGTTCAGTTTTCCTAATAGTGTCTCCCTAAAGTTGTTTCTTGGTGTTTCCAGATCCTTCCCTGTCCATCTTCCCAATCCTGCCCCGGCTGCTTGTCTGTCATTATTTGCTACACCCACGTATCCAGAAGCTTTGTTGTCAGTTATGATATTTCCCTTCACTCATTGGTATGCACTCTTCCCTTCCCCTTCCCTATTGGTTTTATGTTTACATATGTCCCCCTATATCCCTCCTATCTGGCTTTTGATTTGTTGTCAGGCTGTCTCCACCCGTGAGACAGCCCCTCTTTAAAGGCTGCTAGTTTTTTTGTTTATGCTCTTTTGCCTCTGCCACCCCTTCGGGCTGCTACACTGTGGCACCTGCACCACTCCCTTCATAGGGAGGAAATAAAGACAGCTTGGAGATGCATGCAAAGAGTCCTTCCCTCTTTCCTTTGCCTCGATCCGTCAGTGCGGGTTCACGATTTTCGCCCGCTTCTGTGGGTACGGGACCTCAGCTTGTGCTGAACTGGTGGCAGAGGCGGGGAGCGGTCACTCGTGACACGCGCCGAGGGGAAAGAGGGGTCGGAGCTCACCAGTGACCAGTGTCACCTCCTCCTCCCGCCGGCGTCAAGGAAGTTGACAAAGGCACATTGTATTCTTCTGCCACTCCTGCTCTATCATCAGTGTCTTACGCTGCATAAGTGTGCATAAACTAAGCCTGTGTGTACATCCAACTTGTCTAAAATCAGAGACATGAAGTCTAGAAACCACAGATGGCTTCAAATATCACTATCTTAAATGTATTTCCATAGTAATCAGGAACAACAACTACTCCCGTAAATAAATTTCCCAATTCAGTAATTATAATGTGAATTTTACCATATAATTAAAACAAAAAAATCAAAGAGGTGAAAAACGGGATTTTTAGAATTTAAAAAAAATTTCTATAATATAAATTCACCTGCTTGTACACATGCAGAATGACACTTAAGACCTGACCTGAAACTTAGAGTCCCTGATACATCCAGTGATTATGGTTGCAGAAATTTTAAGTGTTTATCTTACATTCAAAGAGAAAATGAGGTAAAGTTCTTAGGATTAAAGTCAGAAAAAAAAAAAAACTAGGGAGATGTATATTATTTTTCCTGTCTTGTGATTCTCTTCTGAACAAAGCTCTGTCTGACAATATTTATGATGTTTTTCCTTTACCACATAGAAGCAACTTGAAGCCATATTTTCAAAATTTCTGGGTTCTTTCATTTTATTTTAAGATAATTGAACTTGTGCTTTGAATGTATCTTAATGTATTAAAATGCTTAGAGAGATAAAAAACCAAGCTTATTCTTTTGCATGCTTGACAAACAAAACTAATATTTTTTAAAAATTTTGATTTACATCTCTACATTTTGGTTAAAAACACAAGAAAAGGGAAAAACTAGTGCCACCTAATTTCAAAGGTCTTTGTGGAAATGTATTTGTACATCTAAGAAGTGTTTTGATGTTATAATAGTAGTTTTTAAAAAGATTTTTAGAAAAAATGTTACAAATTAATTACTTTTGTATCGAATGCAGTTATGGATAATACACGGTAAATAAGCTAAAAAAGTCTTGAAAAAGCTGACAAAAAGATACAAAAAATTCAGTGCATGCAGTGGGAAAAACAATAATTACTTTTAACTGACACACAGGTGGAAAAACTTAAAACTCTGCTAAGAATTTACCTGTTTTTCATCTATTTACAGCTCAAATTCAACTTTAACATCCTTACAAAGTAGAACCAAGTAATTTAAATTAGTATGTAAGTATGAAGAAAGTAAATAAAGCTTTTAACAAGGTTTAATGGAATTAAATTAAAATACAATTACTTAAAATTATCATTTATTAAAATATTTTTCATAGTTTCTTAAGTCAGTCATCTGGCAATATTAAAAAGAAAAGTTGACTGTCCCTTAAAAGGTACCAGTTTGAATTTCGAAATCATAGGATTGCTTCATAATTGCTTGAAGTTAGAACATTATTTCAGTTACCAGAAATCAACTGTTTAAAAATAGCATCCCTAAATCATAGATCTATATTTTTTCTGGGCCATTTTCCCCTTAAAAATTGACTTGACATTTAAAACATCAGCTTTTTCACAGTGTGCATCCCATTTGCAATTATGCTGCAGCACACTCAGCTCTGTCCTTGCAATAGCAATAAACCCATTTAAAAAAACACCTACAGATGGATAAAATGGACAGCTATCCAGCACACACACACACAAAAGAGAAAAATACAAAAAAACAACAAAAGAAAAAAAGATGTTTTAAATCACCAGACATTCTTACAGACACCCATTACACTGTGGGGTGTGGAGTATTTGTACAAGAAAGGCATTTTACATACTGAAGTCTCTTCCCTCTTAGGGTAATTGCAGGCACCAACAGGAATCAGCCTCTCTTTCACACAAGAATGCTAAAATAGTGGAAGCAGTCTTTTAATATTCTCTCATATGCTTTGTTTGTAACATGGAAGAGTAAATTAGTGAGAGTGCTTGTGTCCTTTGTCATAACTGGATAAAACCTTATGTTAGGGAATGAGGATAAAAGGCCTGGGTTACCTTGCCTGTAAATTTTATTTGGATGGTAGCTATTTCAAAGGCTCTAAAATTCTTCATGGATCATGGTAGATGTGTCTGGTCAACCTGTTTTCATACAAATTTTATACACATTCAGTTTCTAGCATGACTCCTAATTTACAGAGGGAATGAGAGCAAGTAAGCCCACAGTGAGTCTACACAAGTTGTGGTGCCTGGACCAGCTCATTTAAAGGCTTTTCAAATTCTTCTATTCTACAGAGCCAACAGTTGTGTAACTTGTATGAAGACATAACCTCCATTTTACCTTCTTGCTTCTGTATTGGTTCACAAATATCATCATGTAACTTGTGAATTCATATAAAAACTGAAAAAAACCTGAAAAAAACTGAAATTTATATATATACAAGTCTTTTCATGAGCAATGCAAATTTTCAGCTTTTGTTTAATTGATTCTGTGCTATTTGCATTCATCTACACTGAAGAAGTTTAATATTTTCAATTACTGTGGAGATTATAACATCTTCCTTTTGCATATGCTTATGCATTTATTATTATACAACAACAAGAATAATAACCAAAAGAATAACAACAAAAATAAAAGAATAGTAGTGCAGTACAACTGTGCTGAAGCCTTTACCTCAAAGGAAATATTTTGTGCATCTCTCATCCAGTCACCAAATGAGAATTTTCATAAAAGATGTAGAAATTTAGGCTGAAATGTGTTTGGAATTCACATTCAAAACCTGAAAGATAGAACCTGAGAGACAAGATGCGGTACACAGGAAACAAGAAACTGAAAAGAAACTATACATCAATTTTGTTTTCTACTCAAAAGTTTTAAAATCACATCTGACTTTATTAACATCTTGAAGAAAACTTTCATTGCAAGCTAAAATATTAAAGAAGAACATCCCTAAAGTGCTGCTGAATAAGCATGAATTTTCTTGCTCTAAGTTGCTTGTCTAATTCAGAAGGTGGTGGCAGACAGCCAAACTTCTTTCCTACATGTTAAGACTATACCATAAAGTATCCTTAATGTAGTTTTCAACTCTTCTGTTTATCTCCCTGGGGATAAAAGAACTTACTGTTTTGAAGTGTCAGATTTTATACTGTGTTGCAGTGAGTTATTTTTATTTATCTTCCATTCTATATTTTTCTGAGGCATATATAAAAGTAATCTTCAAAGAGCTATTCCTACTATTTCAGCTTTTTTCATTTTTAAGTTTTGTTTTGAAGAACCATCCAGAAAAAAACATACACAGCTTATGTCCTGGTAATTATACTCAGAGTACACGTATCTTTTTTTCATCTTTTTTTTTTTTTGCCTTTGGAAGACAAAAGGAATCTGCCATTCTAAATCAGATTTTAAATGGTACTGCATGCTACTTGAGAGCAGAAGACGTTACATTTACCTACAACTTCCTTCCTGTGCTGTGTAGATAAGCAGTATCCATGTTGTTTCCTGTTTAATTGCCTGCAAAGGTTTGAGGATACTGAGATGGCCTAAGGCCAAGTCTCTCCCATGTTTAGTCTCTCCCCAGTCCAGCAGCAGATGTAGAGCTGCCAGCAGTCAGGAAAGGAATTGCAATGTCCTGAGTGCATGCCATAAAACCTGGTGATGCACACAGTATGCAAGTGTTTTCAGGAAATGTATTACTGACATGGTGCCCTTTTGTGATCCCCTGTCATTAAAAGTGACAGATATGTTGCACACAGGTAGGCAGTTCTAATGTGATGTCCTTGAGGAGTTGCTCTTTGGCAAGAGAATCCTCTAGGGACCTCTAGTCAAAACCATCCCCATGTAATTTATTTAACTTCTTGAGGGGAAAAAAAACCCAAAAAACCCTACCCAAAATCATATCAATGAAAAGTCCTTCCTGCTCAACTTTAATGAACCAAGAAACATGATTTCTTAAAATTCAAATTTCCTTGAGGGTCATGAGGCTGAATTTCTATCAGAAAGTCATTAAAGTAAGAATTGTCTAAATATAAATATAAAGTCGAACTTTTAGCTGCTTATACAGCTGAGGCCTGCAAATCTCCTTAAGATATATTTAATTTGAAGAAGAACTACTGAAAACGAAGAGAATTCCTCTGAGAAATGCTCATAGATGTATCTAAGGACCCATAAAGTGGTTTGCAACAGGAAATTGTAGTCTTTCTGTAGAAGTCAGGGTAGGAAATCAGTGTCTTTATTTGAACTCTGAATTGACAGCATGGATCCTTGAATAGGTAGATTTCTTCACTCATTTATAGGCATGTATTTAAGTGTATGTAGCAGAGCAAGAATAGAAGCACAGATCTTGGCCTTGGCTCCATAAAGCTGCTTTAGGGAAAAAAAGTAGGACAGAGAAATTTTGGGAAATATTGTTAAAATATAGAAGGAATAAAAGGTGGGAAAACCAGATTTTTCTGTAGCTATTGTTAGGAACTATGATGGAGCTATTATAAGCTAGGATATAATACTATCTCTTCCTATTTAGCCTTCTTACATACATACATTTTTAAAATTTCATTTTACTACCTCTTAAGTGTGTACAGATAGCCAAAAGCAGAGTTATTTTAAGTGATTTGGTTTTATATTCCATAAACAGTGTAATTAGAAAGTGATGGCACTAGAGGACTTCATGCAAAATCTGGAATTACAATCGTGTCCTTCATCCTTGAACTTGATGAAGCACACTAGCATTCACTGCAGAGAAGACTGAGAAGCTGAACTCTGCTTTGTAGTTATAAATTATTAAACTATCCCCTTGCAGCTCTTCCAGATATTGATGGTAATGATTATCAAGTTTTTCTGTGTTAATATAATTTTCCTTCATGAAAATCGCTTATATCTCCTTTGGCTTTCTAGCATTCTTATTTTTATGCATTTTACTAGTTCCATAATTTTTGAAAATTCTTCCCTCATTTGCTATTTTAATCTATGCTATTCCCTACTGTGTCATTGTACTTCTCTCTACTCCTGTGCCATGCTGTCCTCAGGCTAACATGAATAGCATTATGTACATCTCTGAGGTTAGATGCAAATCTAGACTAACATCTCCTTGTGAACATGGCCTGTAACATCTCTCTTATGTCTGTTCAAAATGTTCAGATATGGAAAACTGGGATAAACTTCATGCCAGTTGCTGTACTACAAGGAATAATACACATTTTCATACCAAAAGGTACAGGACATATTTATCTATGTGTTTATCTGACACTTGCATCCAACAGGGGCTCCCTTGATGAAGGAACTGGGGTCCAGATGTGCAGACATTTAGGGACCAAGCCCAGTTGGTGCTTAGAGGATGGGATGGAGAGCACAGCACTGCTTTTGATTACAGGGAAAGCATTGAGAAGCAGTCATTTCAAACACACTGAAACTACAAAGATGGACAGCCAAAGCCTGGTCTTAGTTAAGAAGTAGTGTTGAACCATTTGCATCTGAAGTTTCTATCAAAGGTCACAGATTCAGGTAGACGAAAGTGTCCTGACACAATCCACAGCAAAACATGCCACTCAGTCACTGTAGGGAGGGCCATGGCAGGGACTCCTAGGGAAGGCTGTGCCCCAAAGGAAGTGAAGTTGGCAGCAAGGCAGCTGGAGTAGTTGGCTCACCTGCAAGGTGTCAGCATACTGAACAAGTAAAGTCAGGGTCAGACTTAAGTCTGGAAAGAGGAATCAGGGCCAGTCTGAGGCCAGTAATAATTCAGCAAGTCTATTGTGATGATTCAAAGTCACCTCAGGAAGTCATGTCCTGGTCTGGGTCATGGAGGTAAAGTACCAGGTTCAGATGTAAACATTCCAGCTGTGGTGCAGCTCAAGATCAAGCTGCAGAGCCGCTGACTAAACCAGGCTCCTATGGAAAAAGCAATGAAAACCCTTGTTTCTATGTCACTTCCCAAAAGCTCTTAGTGAGGAAGCTGACGCTGGCCTTGGTTAGCTGAAGTCCTTAATTTATCTTAACTAAACTCATGGAACTGGAGATGCTTTCTGGACTCTGTTGGGAAGAATTTTAACCTCTGTTGAATCAGTGGATTGTTTAGTAAATCATGGGATACATGCCATCAAGTCTAGACCGTATCATTTGTATATCTGAAGAAGACCAATACATATCTTAGTTAAGAAGTGCAGCCAGAGTAACTCCTGGATAAAAGTGGATAAAATGAGTTTTGGTACAAGACATTAAAACTGTCTGAACTCCCCAGAAGAACTGAAGGGAAAGAAGGTTAACTGAGTTAACAGGCTTGTCCCCGGCGAATATCTGAGAGTAGTCCCCAAGGGCCCAGTCCTGAAATGTGTTCTGTGAAAGAATGAATATTCTTCCTCATGGATGGGTGCTTTTATCAGAATCTCCAAATAGAAATGCAGCATGAAGCATGAAATCATGACTGCCATCTTGTAAGAAGTAGGTGGCAAATCAGCTGTTTGAGAGAGATATTCTTATGAGGTAATCTTGACATGATCAAATTTAATTTTATTTTTTCCCTTTTGTTTATTCATCTGTGTCTTTATAAAATCTATTACTCTATTATCTATTCTAGCTGGTATGAATAAATTGTGTTTTTTTACATTTGTTTTAACTGGGACATCATTTAATATTCTTCCCCTTAGGATATGAGAAATAACTTGGGACACAGCAGCAAACAAACAAGGACTCAAAGAGCCACCACAGGACTTTTACTGTATCAAAAGCTAGGAGTAATCACCAGTGCTAGCTGCATGTATAGGGAGAAAAAGAGTTATAATTTTTTATCAGGTTTTTTTAATCACTAAGGAGATCTTGGGGTTCATCTGTGACTTCATGAGTGAGTCATGGGTGGCTTTGCATTCTTGCAAAGAATTCAAGAAAAGAAAAAATAAAAAAAAAAATCCAGAAATAAGCCCATTATGATAGGACACAGGTTGTTCTTACACTATGTTTTTCATCTTTTCTTTTCTGTTCATTCATTATTGTAATATTTCCAGAGAAAAATTTTGTGCGTAGTCTCCTACATTTTTCCGAGAATCTAGGAACCACAGAGAAAGATCTAGTTCTTCTTCTTCAAAAGCAGACCTTCTTCTTAACCTGCAATTACAGCATGCAACAAAAGTAATTCATTTAGAATATTTCAGTGGCATACATGAATGTATGAGGTAAAAGGGGACTGAGGTTCTTAAAGAAAATATTTTTAATCCTTTAGAACATAGGAATTGTGTAATTTCAGTCCAAAAAGTGTTCTAACTGTTAAAAATAATTAGGAAAATGCGGCATGAAGGATAAGTTTGGATTCATATATTAAGGGTAAATAATAATTGCATTTAATGGGAAATCCTTAATTTTTCTTTCCCCCAAGAAAAATTACATATGAGAAATATGGGCAAGTAAAGGAGTTACATTTAAGAAATCCTATTCGGGGCCCAATCTGCAGTAAATCAGTACTGGCATCACTTTTTTAATATTTCTCCCCCTTTGTGACATACCCCTATCCAGGTAGAAACATGAAATAGCACAATTTGAGTTCTGTGCTCAATTACAAATAACCAGTGTGATTTCAGTACACGAGGTAAACTATCCACAACCAGTTTGCGTGGTTTCAGACAAGGCAAACAAAGAAAAAGAATCAAATGTATATTCTCAGCTCTAGAAAGAATTTCAGTGTTTCTGGACACGTTAAAAATACAATGTAAAACTTTTGGTAGGACTTCTTGCTTCAGTTTATATTCATATAAGCATGAAAATGTAAATTTAAAAAATTGTGGCTTGTACAGTGTTAAATTGTAATGGATGTTGAGGAAGAACAAGCTTGAAAAAATAATAAACTGGGATATACTCTTCTCTTGGGTTGACTAGTACAGACAGAACTGTATCTAGTGCCATCGTCCTTGGCATCAGGGCCTCTTCTAGGCTGGCACTGAGGCACTGACACACCATGACACATACTTGGCTCTTAGTCTTCTATGTGATTGTTTACACTTGATAATGCATTCTGTAGAGTGTTGTTTTCAGTTTGTATTGTGAATTAAAAACCTTCATTGCATGAATGTTTATGCCTACGAAGCCAGTTCCTGCAAATATATAAGCCATTTGAAATTTTAAGCCACTTTGACAATTATATTTCCTCCAACTGGTTAAATTTGAACTATCTGCCTTGACTAGACATCATATATGTTGTGTGTCTAGAGATTTTATTTATTGGTTTCTTTCATCAATTTAAATGAAAAAGTAGTTTTAAGCAAAAAAATAATATTAAGGAGCCTTTAATGAATTTTGATTACTCTTTAAACAAACAACAGTGGTGAAATTAATGAAAATTTCATTTCAGAATCACAGTTCTGAATATGTGCAAACAACACTAAGTCTCAAGCACATACTAAGGGTATTTTAAACTTGGAAGGTCATAGACAAGTGGATAGCTCCCATTTAAATATTAAAAATTATTAACAGGTAATATAATGTTCAGTATCTCATTTTCTATCTTGAAAACATAATATACACCTAGATGAAAATAAATAGGCAAAGACCAGCCAAAAAAAATAAAGAAAATATTTCCAGTGATGTCACTGGAAAACAGTTGTTTAGTGGATCTGTCAGAGTATATAGGATTTAGGAAGAATATGCTCAGAACAACAGACGGTTGTATGTACCCTAGGTTATTCTCAGCTCAGTCTTTTTCATAATTCTGTCCAAGAAAGTGGGATATATTTTCATCTCAGGGGCATCAGTATATATCCAGATATACCATTTTGCTCCATGCTTCTATGCCCAATTTACACTGGTATTACTGTATGTCTTGGAGTGTGATTCCCATCTTACATAAAGTGTCAAGCACAAAATTTGTAAAACAAAATTGCAAAGCAATGAAGAAACCAAGTTGAGCTCAAAAATATGTGTTAAATGAACTCAGTATTCAAACTGTGAGACATATTTAACCTATGTTGAATTAATTTATTCTTAATTATTTTTCCCTATTCTGAGAGACATTTTTTTTTTCCATCAGCTCTGGTGCAGTTGATTTACTATAGACTTATACAGAAAAATTCATAACAGTGAGGTTTTTCTTGTTCTCTGTGCTATATTTACAATTTTTAGAGAAACATATTATAATATACATGCCAGAAAAATTCTAAGAAAAAGTAATATGACACATTATGTTGGGATGTATTCACTCATACATCTTGAGCCCTGTGAGGACATTAATCTGAACTCTTCAATCACAAATGTCTCTAGGCCTAATTTTATTTCTGTACTGAGCTGTAAGGTGGTGATTCATAATTTTTTTTTATTTTTTGATTTGGAGCAGTTATCTTTCAATATCCTCATAGGCCTCACAGAATTTAGAAATGTAGCAAACCCTACTTCTCTTGATGACTAGATCTCTATACCTAACTTTTGTCTAGTCCAGCTGTGACCCTATCAATAGCCTCTAAATACTAAACTATTCTTTGTGACTTGAATGTCCAGATCAGTTTTGCGGGCTTTGCAGAACACAGCAGTAAATGGAGGTCTTTGTCCCAAAACGTATGCTATTTTTAACCTTTAAAATACTTTTAATAGTAACCTACAGTCACAGCCAAAATATAGCTCACAATGAAGCTGTTGTAATGTCAAATAACAGTCCTTAATTTAGCCTTTGCTAATTTGGCAATAAACCTACTCTTTTTCTCCCGAGACTAAATGTAATTGTATTGTCAATACTAACTACAGCATCAGGGGCTCATGGTGGAGCAAATCCTGAGACACTCCTTACAGTTTTGAGTTTTGGCTATCACATGATGATGAACTGACATTTTTCATGCAGCTGTCTGTGGGCACATCTGTTCTTAAACCAGGTCTGTCTCCATTCTTAGTAGACATTCCCTGGCAAAAACCCAGTGAGAGGTTGCCCACACACCCCATTCTGGCTTCAGACATTTAGCAGGATGAAGACATCTTCTTCCGAACAATCCATAATTTTAAATGCAAACCTCACTTTCACCTCAACCCCTGTGATTCATCTTAATCTAATATTAATACTAATATTTCCACTGAAAGGCTCTCTCTCCATACAGGTCTGCCAAAACTGTGGAAGAAACAAAATCCAAATATTCCTTCGGTTCCGGGAGCCTTGAGTCATTACTTGTACTCAGGAGTAGTATCAGAATTTGTATTCAAATTAGGTTGTAAGCTAGAGTCATAGTTCAGTGTTTTGAGGGTACAATTTAAACTCTGGAAAATGTGCAGAAAATTCAGTGCATTATGGCCTTCTCTTTTATTCCAAACTCTTAGCCACCCTTAGCTATATACTGAATTAGGAAAAATTTTTCAGGTTTGCAGGTTAACTCTCACCCACTCTTTCTTTTATAGTGATGGGCACTGTTGATGTTGCTGAATGCAGAGGCAATGACACATCCCTTCCACATTGACCTCAAGGGCTGCTACGT
Source organism: Peucedramus taeniatus (assembly GCA_013400575.1). Taxonomy (NCBI): domain Eukaryota; kingdom Metazoa; phylum Chordata; class Aves; order Passeriformes; family Fringillidae; genus Peucedramus; species Peucedramus taeniatus. Next base: position 32,123 of record WBNO01027584.1, on the reverse strand, counting down.
GGCTTGGCAGTTGATGGTGTAATGTCTTCCCTGCCATTTGGATATGCAAGAGTTCAACAAAACTTCAGCTGGCATGACATTACAGCTGTTTTAGATGTCTGTAAACCTTTGCTTCAGGAGCAGCTTTGGAACAGCAGAACCTGGACCTCAAATTCCAGTTTACTAGTATGACAGTAGTATCAACTTCAGTACTTCTATTTCTGGGAGAATAGAAGGTACCCCATATAGGTTCTTGGTTTTTTTTCATCTGCAGTTGTGAGAAACATTTAAAAATTTGAACTTTAAATTTTGAATGCTGGGTTGTTGTATTGTGCTATTTATTTATAGTTTCTAATGGTTTGTTCTACCCCCCCTCCTGTAATGGTTCTGCCCATTGCCTCCTCCCTCCTCCCTGTCAATCCTATTGTTCCTGCCCCCACTACCCAAAAAAAACTGCTGAATCATTCCCCTGTCTCCTCCCTGGGTCTCTGTCCATCACTTGGCCTCCCATCCCTTTGGTCTGGAAGGTTCCATCTGGGGCATCAAGTGGCTGGTCAGAGGCCAGGGCTCCCTCCCCATATCTTTCCTGATTTATTATCCCGGACGGATGTCTTCCTCTCAGAACTTGATTTGCTTCTTTGCAGCTGTTGCTTTTGCTGGCTAAACAAAATAACCAGCTACTTGCAAAGATGCTTTTTGTCAATCCTTGTAGGCTCCAATGAAGTAATTTCATAACATCCTTTTGAAAAGCTATATAAATGAACATGTTGGATTTTCTTTTTTACTGAAGTGCTATTACTGAAAGTTTACAGATAGTAAATCTGACTTCTTGAGTTTGTGCTTAATGAATACATTCTGCAGATCATGTATTTTGAGAAAGAATTACAAGAGAAGATTTTAAATACTTTTCTCTGAACAGAAGTACATAGTTAACTGTGGTCAGTCTCAGAGAGCCTCTGTGACAACATAACAGCTCTTGGTGAGACAGATATTTGGAAAAGACATTAAGAGGCATAAACCACCCACCCACTGTTTTGTGACAGACCTTATAACAAGAGTTCAATGCTGACTTCAGTGGGGCTAATATTTAGTTTCAAGATAAGAATAAGTAAAATTGAAATGAAAATTCTGAGTGGCATTTTGAAAGATCTGTTTGACATCCTGAGTCCTGTTTATTTTTTCTGATGAGAAAGAACATTATCTTGTAACAGGGAACAATTTCTAAATGTCAGTGATTTTTCTTCTCTTTGGGAACACAGGCAATGTCAAACTAGGTTTACAAAAAATTCCAGTAAATCAGTGTCAGATATTTATTTGGCATAGCTAAACTCAGAAATTGAATTTCCTATTGTACCCCCAGCAAGCAGAATAATAAGCAGACCCACACATACTAACAAGGAAAGTGCTTACAATCTGAATTCCTGATAGTGAAAGAACTTAGGAAGAGCAAGACCAGACAGCTGAAAGCAGGCTATAAATGAATACTACAAGTGAAATAGAGCAGCTGAAGTAGTCCCAGTAAATAATTCTGATATTATTTGGTATTATGTACTTTCAAAATTAGAACTGCCCTGTTAGGCCTCTGCATTGCCCATTGCTAGGCATTGGACTTGTCTTTGTTAGAAAAGGCCCAGAATACCACTGTAGGCACACTTCTTCGTTAATTCTCTTCTATATCTCATTAAGATTGCTTTTTTTTCTTCTAATTCTACTTTGAAATGGAGTAAACGAAAATTTAAAAGAGAATACCTTTTCTTCCAAGGTGAGCAGAGCATTAATGGATACTTGGATGGAATATTTACTGGGGTTAATGTGTAAATAGGTGTAATATTGAAAATAACCCCTATAGATTTCCTCTAAAGGGAAGCTTTTTGAAGTGCAAAGCTTCAAAAAAGTGGGTGGAAGCTTACCATTACCAAAACTGGAAGAGGAAGTATAAAAAAAAGGTTTAGGGGAAACCAAATAAAAAAGGCAGAACTTCAATCCCAAATCAAAGCCTCTTGTGCTTTTTTCTTTTTTTTTTTTTTTTTTTTTTTTTTTTTTTTTTTTTTTTTTTTTTTTTTTTTTTTTTTTTTGTAGGTATCTATCCAGTTAGTTCAGATAAAAATCATAGGAATTTTACTTCTTTTAGGATGAGTAACTGACCTAAACCCAAAAAAAGAACAGAGAAATCAAAGTCAACATCTAAACAGATAAACTTCAAATGTGAAAGCTAAGAAGGTTTAAGAAAGGAGAAATCTGCTTTTAAAATATTACCTACATTCCCAAAACAATTCAAACAACTATTGCCATGGATTAAAATTTCAGTGCATCAACAATGTCAGTTTGCTTCAATTTAATTTTTACTGAAGATTGATAATTTCATAATAAATATTGTGATGGTCATTGCGCCTATACTTTTCATCATATTTTTAATTTCATTTTTTATGGTTTAAATTGGTGTTCACAAAGTGATAGCTGAAGTTATAGTCTCATTAACAATAACATGCTAATAATTACAAGGTTGGTCATGGTTAGTTACTACTCTTCATTAAACACAACACATCAGGAAATTGTGGAGGGCTTCTGAAGAGTGTATATCCCATCACTGCTACTCAGTGACCTAAATCAACCTTAATCCAGGGTCTGCTGTGATGGAGTTGCTAGTGTCCTGTATCTGAGCAATTAGCACAGAAAGAAAAGGCACATGTGCAAAGCTGCATGCACACAGACACAGCAAAAGTGTTCTCACAGCACTCGTGGTGTGAAGGACCCATAGTGAGCTGGCAAGTATTGTGCATAGCTGAGCTGAGCAGAAAAGCTCCTCAGGGAAAGAAGAGGTAGGACTGGGTGGAAGAATGAAACTGGTAGGCATGACATGTTAATGAGCCGTGTCAGAGCCATCTGAGGTTTGGGAAAGATAATTGCAACTTGAGAATAAAGTAATCTTTTTTTCTTTTCAGGACAATGCTCTTTGGAGCTGTCCAACACTTAGTAAAGCAAAGAAGTCCAAGAATAGTCCTGGAGATGAGATTTTTCAGTCCAACAACTCACTGATTCCAACTAGCTGTTTTATCCTTAAACAAACAGACTACCAGATCAGTTTCCAAAAGGAATTTTGACTTGTAAAAGCACAATTATTTTTACATTATTTCACTGCTGGTCATTCAGTTCATGCCAGATAAGAAGTGAAAGAGCCTGCCTCTTTCACTTCTTGAATTCCAAGTAGCAAGATGGAAGAAAATTCTGAGTTCTCTCTGCTTTAAAGATCAAGAAGAGGCTCTGTCTGTTTTTTTCCTTAATTTCCCAGCCAAGTGACTTCCAAAGGTTCGAGTTTCCAACTGGCTAATACCCCTATTGCAAGCATCCTTTCATTATTGTGACTAATTTTACCTCTCTACCCTGTTTTGCTGTCCTCCTTTTATTTTCTGTCTTTAAATGAAAGGATTTAAAACTTACTTGGGTTAACAGGTTCTGTCAACTAATAACATGAGCAATTAAGGAAGCATGCAAGGACAAAGGAATGACCTGTAGTCTCAGGGATGGGTGGGAAGTATTACACCTTTTTAATTGTACTTCTACTGATAATTAACATTTTGTACCTTAGGTTCTGTATTTCTGAGCAGGTTATGTATGCAGCAATATCATGGGGTTATATTATTTTTGACAACTATTTTTATTTCTCTCCCTCTGCCTTCATTTGTGTCTCTACACACACACATACACACACATACATGTATATATGTATATATCATTAAGTCTAATTCTGTTTCCTATGATAAAGTGTATAAAACCTGATACAATCATAATGGATTTGACAAACTACTTGGAAACCTTTCACAGGATTCAGCACACTGTGGGAATGCAAAATGAAGCTCTTTTGCAAGCTGTCCTGTCTCTGGAACTAAAAGGGAAGGTGGCAGTATAGGTCCAGCACCTGTAACCCTCACAAGACAGTACAACCAAAATGAAGAATCAGATAGAAGCAGCTTTGCTACCTATTTGTGAAAAACAAAACCACTTTTTTACTTCTTGGTTACCTACAGATTTATTGTGTACATGCTACTCTTTCTTCAAAAATAACAAAGACTCTATTGATAAGACGGTAATATAAGAGGAAAATTTTCTCCGCTGTTTCCTACATGCCAGCCTCATAGATTTTTCAGATAAATAATGGCAAAAATGTCAAAAATATATGCATATATATATATACATATATATATGTGTGGGTTGGGGAGTTTGGGAGAGATGGAAAGAGTTCTACATCACTGAGCAAAGCATAGCTACATTTAAAGTGTAGGGATAAGAAAAAAACACCCATTTTTCTGTGACAGATTTGCAAAAGTTCCCATTCCAGCATATGAGTACCAGTGAACAGTTCAGCATATCTATACATACAGTGCATCAGAGAGGAAATGTATAAGTTTAAAGACTATTATGCTTGCACATCATGAGGTCTATTTCTCTGTTTCTGGAAAGACTGCAGAGTTGGCAGTAAAGACTGTCTTATTCCTGTGTGTATGAGCCAACACATTGAATACCTGTGTTTCTCCACAGTATTAAGGGGTTACAACAGTGGTGGGAAGGACAAAGTGTTTGGGAGAGATCTGCTGTTTAATTCTACAGGGTTTACAAGGCCACTTTTTCCAATGACAAAGACTGATTTAATGAAGCTGTTATAATTCTAGAGCTAAATTTTACTAGACACTTTTTTTTATTAACTAATGAACTTACAATGTGAAACTCTTGCAGTGCAAGGCAGAGTGCATTACTTTGATGTTGACTCTCAGCTGTATAACATTCCACTACAATGAAATTTCTGGGGTAAAAATGTGGAAAATGAGGTGATTTACAGTGTTTTTATCAATAGAAATAAGAAAAATAGAAAAAATTGAGAGAGGGGATGTGTACTGTTTGTTTGTTAGACTCACTAAATTTTATCCTGAAGAATCACGGGTAAATTTGATTTAATATAAGGATTTATAGATTGTAATGGTGAACATCAATATGCAAGCCCCTATCCTATTTCCTCTAGGTCTACAGTCCATAACTCTGCCCAGTTCTCCTAAATAGGGATAAAAGAAATCAGATATCTCAGAAAAGGAGGCAAAGCAACAAGAAAAGTAACAGAATCAATAAACTAGTGAAAAAAGAAATAAAGTGGGGAAAACCAGGTATTTTCCCTGTACCAGTGTCCATCTATGATGGCTATGATAGGTAACTGTTTCCTTGGTGGTTTTTGTTTTTGTTTTTTTTTTTGGGGGGGGGGGTGTTAGTTTGGTTTTTTTTTTTTTTTTTTTTTTTTTTTTTTTTTGTTGGGTTTTTTGTTGTCTTTTTTTTGTTTGNGTGTTGTTGGGGGGGGGTGTTGTTCTTTGTTTTGTTTTGTTTAGCAGAGAAAGTTTAACTTACTGTTTAAATACAGGACAAAAGATGGTTTTTATTTGACCCGTCTCAATTAATTGAAAACTACTGTGAATGGCCAGTCATGAGACAGGAAAAGTAGCTATCTGCTCCTTCTCTAAAAGAAATGTTTTATTTCTACTTACTCTTCAAGAACAATCACTGAATTTGATTAAGGTTTTGGGCTGGTTTGGTTTTTCTTTTTTTTTTT
>WBNO01027584.1:0-26492 GCA_013400575.1 Peucedramus taeniatus | reverse complement strand
TCTGATTTAGATGCTCACCCAGAGAGACAAAGGTATTACTCCTAAACTACTTCCTGTATTTTCCATCACACAATCAGTGCAGACATCTTTGGCATAGGTATTGTAATATCAGGTATCATAATAATATGCTCTTAATATCAGACATGTCTTTTTGCAAAATTTGAGAGTTATACTCTAATATTAAATACAATACATTCATTGAATATATTAAAAAGAGTTTGATTTTATAGAAATCACAACATAGGCAAAAAACCACATAGCCCAAACCACAACAGAAAGGCTACATCTAGTCTCTCCTTATAAAAGAGATGCGGTAAATTGATTAAATCCAGTAAAAACTTTGATAAACAACTGCCATCCTAAAGTCTCAGCAAGAAAGTATCACAGGTTTAAGGTCTTCTCAGTTTTAATGTCTCAATTGTTTTATTAAATGCCACCTTAGTAATTTTGAATGAGAGCAGTCATGGCATCAGTTTCTAATGTGGAAGTCACATCAGTGGTGGAATCAGATCACACTGAGATTTTGGATCTGAGATGGCCAATGAGTACTGGGATAAGGACCCTGCTGAGACCTGTACATCACTGGCTAGCTCTGCAAACCAGATAATAAGTTGAGGTGCCAACAGAAGAGGAAATACAAGTGCTAAGGTTTAAATGGTTTTCTAAGGTTGCCCTCCCAGATCTAGAAGAAATTTAGGTTCCTAATTCTCCATATAAGAAGCTGTATTTGTAATTCTGATTCTTTTGATCCTCCTATATCAGGGTTTTAGATATAAGAGGAATTATTTTTTAAAGCAAAATGTTGTTCCCATTTGCTACCCCTCTCTTTGCACTGCAGAGCACTTTCAGAGCACACAAGATGAATTCCCTTCAAATGAAACTCAACTGCACTTCCAAGCAGAGTACCCAATGAGCCTGAAATTGCTAATAGATATTAGATAAGATTTGACTAGAGCTGGTTTAAAATAAACTTTTTGAGATACATTTAGTATAGTTGCCCTGTCCTCATTTTCAATTGGTTTTGTCCTTGAAACTTGCTTCAACTAGGTGCTAAGGTGGAAATAACCTTTTAAAATCCCAGATCAGATTTTTTTTGTTTTCCGCAACAGTTCCAGCTTTAACATAATAAATACACTGTGGTATGGGAGAGTGAACATATATCTCATGAAGTTCTAGGAAATCTCATGTCTCTTACTCTGGCCCTTCCCCACAATCACAGATGAGTGCTTGTTACCATTAGCTGTCTCAGTTTAGAGTGATCCAACATGTTTTGGGGTTTTTCTTACTTTAATACTTGCTTTCTTTAAGCATCTGAAAGATAAACCTATTTTTTCAATAAATTAAACAACAGCAATAAATAGCTACATTATATTTTTCCATAGATTTTGCCAAATAACATATGTTCCTAAATTTGGCATAAATTTTATCTGCTTGCTTCTGTTAAAAAATAAAAGAATACAATACTGGGGTTTTTGGCTTATGTAAGCATACATTTACCTAAAACTTGTGTTGCTTGCACAGACTGAGGTATTTCTTACTCCTTCATCACTGAAATTGGTAAAGTCTAGGACTGCCTAGATGTGATCTAGCTGGACTTGTTTTGAACAGGGGTTTGCACTAAATGGCCTCCAGAGTTCCTTCCTAATTTAAATTATGCTGTGATGCTATGATTTTGTGGTATAGAAATATTCATCTCAGTTGTACCTGAGATGCAGAGAACAACTCCATTCATTGCATAGCATTCCTACTTATATTTTTACTTGTCTGTTTTCTTCTTAATGCAATTGAAATTATGGAAATCTCATCATCAAACCTGAGCTTAACATATCATGATCACTTGCATTATATCAAGCAAAGAGCACCTTCTGAAAGAAGAGTCTGGAAAGAAGGTGAAGTATAATGATGTGTCTTGCTGAAACAATTTTAGACAGAGATTTTTACATTTATTAATGTAAAAAGAACGGCATAAAATAACATATAAGCCTACATAGCTTTTTCAGTGCAGTCATAATGATTCTATACTAGAAATTGTCTCTTTAGCATAAATTTAAAGTGTGAAATTGTTTCATAAGTCAGAAATAAAATAAAGGTTGCCTTTCTAAGGTTACTCATGAGATTATGTGGATGTGTTAAACTGATTCATGTTGACTGCACTAACATTTTTTACCAGTTTCAAATTACCTCTAATTATAAAAACATATGATTATGCCCTCAACAGTCAACTGCATATGTTTTTGAAAAAAAATCTGATTTCATACATACAGGAAAATTAATAAAGCACATTTTCAATAAAAGTTTAAAAGAATTATATATGCCTTTTCTTAATTAACATTGTTGGAGTTCTACAACAACTTTCCTGCTCACCTTGCTGAAGAACACAGCTTCCAGAAAAAAAATTCAAATGAGGATAAAAATACAGTTAGAAGAGATATGAAGTGGGAAGGTAAATACATGCTGGCTTTCTGGCAGGTTCCGGGTGCCATGGGTAGCATTAATCCTTGTTGGTTCTGGCACAGGGTGCACAGCTGGATAGTGATGACCAAAACCAGGCACTGCAAGAACCAAAGAATAATGGATCAATATCATACTTCAGTTTTTCTGTTCTGAAAGAATGGAATGAATTTAATTGAAGAAAACAGGATTTGTAAGTACACAAGTACCCTCTGATCTTAGTGAGTAGACATGAGTACTTATGTGCCTCATTAGTATGATATTCCTATTAAAAATATTCTTATACTTGAAATCTACAAACCCTTTCACATTTATATCAATTCATGATTGTTGTGTCCCTAACAAGGCACAAAGCATCAAATAATAGAATAATTTGGTTAGTAGTGCTATTTTTAGGTCTCCCACATGACTGTGTAACTATTTGAAAACCTTTTCTACAAGCTACCATGTTTTTGTGACAACAATTGGTGTCCAACAATAATAAGGTTCTTGTTTATTCCTCAGCAGGAGATTAACTAGAAAAGGTCAGTCAATATGAAAGAGGAATGAGGCTATTTTCTTTTTTTGCCTACCCTTTAAGAATGAAGTGAACCCTGTTGGAAGAGCAGAGCCATGAGTTAGAAGCTAGGCTGACACAGTTGGTGATAACAAAAGCCATATATTAGATGTTTTTCCATATATACTTTATGTTTTACTTTGTTTGTTTTTGCTTTACTCTCCAATAAAAGTTATCTCACCTGAAAGATATTTGCTGTAATCTGGGAGAAATCAGAACTGAACTAATTTAGAGAAGTGATATCATCCTCTGAAGCTTGACAGTGTGTCGGGGCAGGTGGAAACCCACTGTGCTTGCACAACAAGAATCTAAAATAGGAGACTCTTCATTTTCTTTGAGTATGTTTCCCTTAGGAGGTCTTCAGAAAAACAGGATATATACTTTCTTTTGTTTTAAGAAAAAAAAGGTTGCTGAGTCTGGAATCTGCTTGCAGGTTTTATCAAGGAAAATGCATCAAAATGTAACTTCAGAGATCAGTAAATTTATAATATATGCCATCTGAGCCTTATCTCTAGCATGAAAAAAAGTATTCAGTTAATGCTCTAAAATAAAATGACCATAAGGTTCAAGAAAAATAGCCAACCTATACATGTTTATATACTGAGTTTCAGCCCTAAATAGACATCGTTCAGAGACATACCAGGAACAGATTAATAGTGAAAAATAATTACCTGTGACTGCATACATTCACTTTAAGGATTTCTAATTTGCTAAATATTTGCCTACAATTTTTTCTGTCCAAATTCATTATGTGTAGTTGGGCTTTTAGTTTGCATTCCTTCCTCATCGTAGTTTACTCGCTTGGAATAATGCTTTTAATTATTTTCCTTTGTATAACTGTCTGAAATACAGTCCTTGGAACAGGGAAGATTTCAGTTATTCAAGTAGTTATTGTAAAAGCTAGTAAAAGCTGGAAAAAAGCCACATCTCTTTTACGGTAGCTGACACATGCCATTGATCCAGCGGGAAATCTGTCTGTTGCTGAGACAGATGGGGGAGCTCTGGGACTCAGTTTAACGTGGCTGAAGCTCCTGCGGATGCTGATATCGTGCACTGACAGTAGCTGAAGTCTGAACAGCAGAGTTTACATGCCTGAAATAAATTGTTTTGATTAGAACCTTTAGGAAAGAAATTCATAAGGTACAGTTTTATTGACTACTTGCCAAACAACACAGACCTGTGCTCTGTAAGCTTGTTTTGTTCTTGTAAGTCAAGCACCAACTGGGCTCTTATTTTCTAAGGTTATGGACTTACAGCATAATGCATTATAATTTACTCTGAATTATTACAGAGAGAAGAACCAGAAACAGTATGCACATTCATTTCTAACTGCAGTTGACCTTAGGAATATATTTTTTAAGTAGTCTCTGCATTTGCTTATCTTCCATGGGAATCTGAGAAATTTGCTATTGATAAAAATGTTTCCAGAACAAAAAGGCACATAGAAACCAAATTTGTGGCAGTCATGAAGAAAAGGATAAAACTATCACTTCTAATTCTTATCAAAATATTGCTATTTTATCAGAGAATCTTGGGGTTTGTTTCAGAGCCATTTCAGGTGTTTTTTTACTGACAGTTAGAGACCACTCTATTTGTGCCATAATGCTATTGTGATCACCTAAACAGAACGGAAACAAATGTTGTTCAAGGCATGGCTAAGATTTTCTTCTCCTAAGCAAAATCTATATAATATTATTGTCACTAAGGCCGTTATTTGTTGTGCTGTTCTTTTGGAAATTAGTATGTATAGGTACCATTATGTTCATTTATCATTGTCTGTTCTGGTCTAATGCATTTAAATGCACAGTCTGGTTGTTAAAACAGAGCAATGAAATTTTGCCTTATTTTGTACTACTGTAGTGATAGAGTTCTGGCAGTTCATTGCCATTTTTGTTTTTCAAACCAGCGTCTTCCACTGAAGATTGTTTTTATTTCAGATTTCTTATTTTTTAAAAAGCATGGTAACTTGAATAATACTAAAAAAAAATAAAATAAACCAAAAATACCCCAAAAGAAACCAGAGAGCTCATTAGCTGTATCCATAAGGAACGAGGTAGCTTTATGAATTTTCAATTCTGATACAGCATCAAGCTTTTGCCTCGTGCCCAGTTACTTCAGCATATTGATTCATATTTTTATTGACAGTAGAGGCTTGATAGCTTTTAAACCTTCCAGAGAATGAACATTACCAAAGTTGTTTTATCTTTTGTTTCCCACTTAGCTGATGCAACTTAATTTCATAGGAGAACCTGAGAATAACAAATAACAGATTTCAGAATATCCCTTTTCTCAGCTATGAAGTAAGTTGCTTGACACAACTCGTTACTGACACATGACACTACATGAAAAAAGCAGCAAATTGACACAGTGGTTCAGAGTGGGCTCAATCCAGCTGTGATTGGGGCTCAAAAGCCCTCTGCAGAGCTGCATCATGTCACCTGAACACTCTGTTCCTCAGGCAGCCATGGGAATGGGAAAGCTTCCTGTCCTTCATAACCAACAGAACTACATCTGCATATTAGTAACAATATCTGGACAAAATGTTCAAAAGATGTTAAGTATATGGCTGGGGCTTCATTGCTCATACATTCAATAGGATTCTGTCTCAACAAAATATGTTTTGCAAATTATCATTCCTTAAAAATAAGACAGCCTCAGGCATCCCCATTATTAAGCTAGATTTGTGTCTTAAGCAATCATATTGCTAAGAAAAAGAAGGCAGCCTATTCTGGCTTCTGGTCTGAATCATCTCTGAAATAGACTTTCTCTGTTGATTGTGTGCAGGAATCTTAGTGAATAATCTATATTTAGTTTGATTGAATATTTCACCTCAAACCCTCAACCATAGAAACTCGTATTGTTGCTTTTACCTAATTTGATGAACTCTGAACAGACTTGTCAGAAGCGAGATCTTGGTGTTATGATAGTACTGTGAGAATGTTGTCTCAAAAGCAAAAAAAAAAAAAAGCCCCAAATTTTACAGTTTATTAGGAGTAGAATAGAAAATAAAAGAGAAAGTAATTTTATTTCTCTGTGTAAATGTGATTATTGTTCAAAGCCTAAAAACAAAGGCAACAAAAGCTTTAAAAGACTTATAAAAGGTTGATGAAACTATTAACATGGGACAACTGTCATAAAAGGAGAGAGGAAGCCCACAACACTAAACAAAGACCCATGCTCTTAAAGTTACAATAGAGATAGCAGGGAGCAGGAGGACAGATTTCTGTTGCTTTCTGAGGGCCAAGGAACAAGTAAATGGCACTAGCCTTTCACAGTCTCTTCTGGAGCAAGAGACCATCAAATAGTTACCTAACAGACAGAGTGGTGAGCTAAATGAATCCTTGATCTGGGCTACTGCAGTCATTATGTTATGGTTTTGATCTACTTACAAACCAATCCATATAAAAAATGAGCCCTAGTATTTCTTTCATTATGTTCTGTGTGGGATTGTGTTTTATGATCCAGTGCAATTGCCCTTTTTCAGGAAGATATAATAATAGAAAAGAGATACAGAAGGTTTTCTCAGAAAGGCTATTTTAATTTTCTCATTTATACAAAAGCAAATCAAACCGAAACGTGAAAATATGAATTGTTCATTTTACTTGGCAAATGTAATACTCACTGTCTTATGTGAATTGAACACATTGTTAAGAACACAGTGCAATTTATTAAAGAGCTATTGCTATATTTACATGCATGGATAACCAGGGAACATGTCTTCTGCTAATGCCAGGCTGAGTTAGTTCCCGTCCTTCCCTGCTGAAGGTGACAGCACAAGTGTTAGTTGGCTCCTTCCAGTTGTCTTGGGTTCTAGTTGACCATTCCCAATCTCTTTATTAATTTAAAGCCAGAAGGCTTGGAAAGTGATTATCTTACTAAAAACACAGGTTTAAAGATACTGGTTAGTCTATATTCTGGAACTAAAGTATTGTTTCAAAGCATCCCATCTCTTTTGTAAATCTGGGGCTTGACATACTATAAAATCCATATGAGCATGCCTGAACTGCCATCACTGGAAAACTAAATGCAATGTATTTAACTATCTGTGAATAATTTTTGCAGTTCTATACAATAAAAAGATGAAGAAAGCATAATATGGAATAGTTACATTTTACAAACTTTGATCACATTGTCGTATTTCTATGGAATATGTCATCTTGCCAAAAGGTAAAAGGACCATATGATCATCTAGAAGGCAGCATATGCAAATAAATATGGTAGCAAGAAAAGCATATGTTTAATCTTCCCACTTCATCAATGCAGAGCTCAAGAGTTTTTGTCCACACAAGCCAACAAATCTTAAGGCTTAAATTGTGTTTCTGGTACTCCCTTTTTCTTAGTTCCATAGTTATATATCTCTCAGAAAGCTGTACAGAATTATTTATTTTTAAATAACTTTTGGGGAAACTCCTACTGAGGGTAAAACTAGATGTATACAGGCAAGCTCAAAATTGAAAAGAATTGCCTAAGAATACACTGAATTTGCTCACCAAGTTTCACACATCATACGTGATCTATTTATACTGAAATGAGACAAAATAGTTCACAGTTTTGACAAAGTACAGGAAAGAGGCATCAATCATCCCAAAGGACAACAAAGTGGAGCATTTAAAAGTTGTACTTTATAGATACAAGGAGACAGAGAATCTTCCACGCTTCTAATGATTTGTTCCAGTAGTTAATTAGACATACTGTTAAATCTCTGTGCTTTATTTCTTATCTGAATATAGTTAAGTTTTGCTTCAATACATAATTTTTAGCATGCCTTCCCTTTCTATATTACACAGTCCTAAATTGGTATGTATTTTCTTCCTGTGTAGCTGCTTATGCAGTGCAACAAAATCAGTTCTCAGTTGTTTTCTAAGAGCAACACACCTTAGGGTGTTTTGGGCATTTTTTGTGGGTTTTTTATTTGCTCATATTATAGCATTTTCTACATATTTTGGGTGACTAATGTCCTTTTTTAAAATAGATTGCAATTTTCAGTAAAAAAAAAGGGACTATTGCAAAATTCATGTTACCTATGAACTTGATATATTGAACTTGGGCATATTCCACTAGTTATCTTATCAGGGATCATTTTTATTTGCTCTTTTTGAGGAATATCCATTCTGGAAGCTAGTGTTGTGTTGTCTTTCTACCAGTATTTTCTTTCAGGATTTACCATTTCCACAAACGCCCAATATTTTTTTGGGGAGGGAGAAAGCTTCAGCCTCTGGGTAGAATTCCTCTCTAATCTTTGTTTAGCGATCACTTGTATTTGTTCTCCTTCCATTTTGTCTTCTTAAGATAAGAGCTCAAAGCTGGTGTCTGCATCAGCAAAAAGTGTGGCACTAGGAGATGCATCTTTAGGGTGCTGGGTGTACAGCACAGCTGAGTGTACAGCATAATATTTACACTAATTGTGGCTGCTTGCTTTCCAGTATTTCTGTGGTTCAAAGGCTTATTAGGTTTTGCGATACACTCCTAATGTTTGCCTTCTGGCTTAGGTCATTGGAAGGAAATCAGTGTGAAGGCCACAAGGTCTCTTATCTAATGTTAACAGGGAATACTGCTTAACATTGGGGTGCTAAGGAAAGTTGCTTTGAAATTACACTCGTGGTGTGAACTGAAACACAAATGTTACACAAATTCCTTAGAATTTCTGGATCGCTCTTCCAAACAAATTTTTGCCTGAAACCACTCTTTTCTTCATTAGCACTTAAACTTTTTTGTATATTTTTTTGTTTATTTTTAATAGTTAAATTGATAATTTAATTTTGGAGAAATTCAAAATAATACATTATCTCAAAATCTAAGGTTGAAATATTTCAATGTTCAGCTCTTCATTAACATTCTTTTATTCTTAACTTTACCAGTAAAGTTTAAATAGAACAAATTTTAGGAATATTTTCCTTGAAAACAAAATAATTTTACCTAAAGAGAGAAAGCAAATTGCGCCTCAATTTATTATTTAGGCAACCATCCTTAACCATAGCTTTTCCCTCATTCACTACTACTTTAATATAAACTCATAGCACAGACCTTAAGGAGGGAACAAATCCCCATTTATACTGAAGTTTTCTGGTTCAAATTGTACCATAATTCCAAAATTTGCCTTACTTACGATAAGAAGTCAAATGGATCAGGAAGAACAGAGCAAGGAGAAATAATCAGTGAGGAGATAAAGTGAATTTGTTAACATTGCCCAATTCTATGATAAACTATTGTGATTTTTCATAGCTATTGTAATGCAGCAATTTATTTTAAAATTAATTTTTTACTATATCCTGTGAGGATAATAATGTTTTGGTTTATAGAAAGTGTTGTTTTAATCAATGTTAATTAAAATATGAAACTAGTAAAGCATCTAATATTTCTCTAGTGATCCTATTCATCTGCTCTCTGAGGGCATAGAGAGATATCAGATTTTTAATTGCTGTTAAATATGTTTTTATGAAGAGTGGAATGCTTTTATAAAAAACTCTTTTCATGCTTTTTTATAGCACAGTCTGACAAATAAGCAGTTTGAATCCAAGAAGTCTCCTTCTACACAGTGTTTGCTACTCGGAGTAATAACCATAACACTGAAAGTAATTCCCAGGGCAATCCTTTGGAAAAAAGAGTATTTCTTATGGTGGTCCACAAAATTATAGTCTGCACAAAGAAAATCAATGAAAGAAATTTAATTTAGTCTGCACTTTTTATCTGAAAGATGGCAGAATATGGTGAAAATAAGTAAAAATAAACAAAACAAAACCCTCATAAGAAATTAGAGTTTTAGAACTCGATCCTTGTCTTCTTTACTTAGAGTTGGAATTGTATATGAACCATGAATCTACTAACATACTTTATGGACATACAGTTTTAAAAAGTAGCAGCACATTCATGTCACAGAATCTGAGAATCACAGATTCATTTATGTTGGAAAAGACCTCTGAGATCATTAAGTCCACGAAATATATTATAGAATAATTTAACAGATGGAATTAATGTACTGAGGAATCAGTTCTCTGCCAATACTGTCCTCACCATTGGATGAGTCAGGTCCAGTCTAATTTCAGGATGCAGAGGATGTGGCTGAAGGGAGCTGATTAAAATTTTCATTTATCAGTTTAATGGTCTAACCAAAATGTTAGAGTGAAAAAAACCCAAAGAAACAAATCCAAAATGTGCAGAAAATAGCAACAAGTTTTTCTTTAAAATTGGGAAACCAGAAATTAAAATGTAGACAAAACCTTGAAAAGTATTTTTGTTCATCTTTGTTTCTTTTGAATAGAAAGAACACAAAGGGATCATAATTGATCCTGATCTGATTACAGATATAAGAGGCACCTCATCTGCACAGGATTGGAAGGTTATCTATGTGGCAAACACCTACCCCAGTGCCATACCCTGTGAGCCATAGTTATGGCTCAGTTCATGCTTCTGAACACAATTCATGATAATGCGTTCCATTCTAGAACAGAAATTATTATGCATCTTTTTATGAGAGGTTTTGGGTTTTCCTGAGAACAAAACCACTTTTTTTCTCAAGGTTCTCCAGACAGTTTGGCAAGGTCTCCAGTTGCAGTAAGAAACTAGTTCAGTATTGGAAGTAGTCAAAGTTGGATAAGAATGGAAAGCAGGTGCATTTCCTTTCTTGGCTGGTTAGTTTAAAAACAAAACACACCAAAAAATGAGGTGGTTTTTCTGGTCTAATGGGGCTCAGTTACCACCTGTGACAAAAAATCTGAGTAGAATATTGAATTGAATTATATTGTTTATGAATCAATCAATTTAAACCATTTAAACAATCTTTTTTATTTTCAAAGTTGCCTCATAATCTAAATTTTAGTTGCATCAAAAAAAGGGAAAAAAAAAAAAAAATAAAAAAATAAAAAACACGACAAACAACCTCCACAAAATCCCCCACCAGAAAAAAGCGTGTGGAATATATCTTTCAACAGCATTTCTCAATTCTCTTTTAGGTCTATGTGAATGCTAAGTTCATTTTTAGTGTCAGAATAAGGACTAGCATTATCTAAACACCTTGAGTAAACCATTAATATAAATATATAGGTAATCCATTTATTTCATCAGTCTTCAGGTATCTTCATCTCACAGTGAATATAATACTTCTTAATTAGATACCTCTACTACTCAACATTCTTCCTTCCAGATGGATTTTGTGAACCCAGTCTATAAAGTGGAAGCACATTGACCTTTTTTGGATAAGTAATAGTATTCAGAAATTCCTTAAAACAAAGCATTTTCTGGCTTGTTGTTTAGAAATTACCTAAATCTCCTTTTCTTTCAGAATTTACAGTTCTTGCCTGGAATTTTATTAGATCATAAACCTGAATTTGATGTAATGAAAAACAGGAGTACTGAAAAATATTGTGTCAGGTTTTATCTAGCTGGCTGTATTGCAGTGCATTAAGTGAAGATTTGACCTGCCATTTTCCCTCTGAAGAGCTGCCTTTTGATGTTGCAAACTGTGTGTCTGTTCTTTCTGCAAAACAAATGAGATGATTCCTTATGCAATCCACCAAAAATAATTATTTTCCCATAGAATAATGGAAAGAATAGGAAAATCAAACAGCTACCCAGGTTCAGGAAATATCCAAATTGGGGGTTTAATTTTGCCTTTCAGACATTTGATCACAATCCCTATTATACCAGTTGAAAATTAATTTATTAGTCATAGGGCAGCATTAGCCCTATATGATTAATATGTTCTGACAAATTAAATTAGGTGTAGAATTATTCAATTTGTTTCCTTTTTTCTAGTAATCAGTTACTGAATACGTCACACATCATCAGTGCTTTTCACCCAGTCTTTGTCCATAGAACTGGATTTGGCAACTTCTTAACAAGAAATTTATTCTTTTCCCGGAATATATATCATATTATTGACAATGCAGAAGAGGAAAGTTTTGTTCAAAGCATCAAATTATTCAAATTGGTTATAATAAGGCAAATGGATGTCAACATGTGCTATATTGCCTCCTACAAATACTGTTATAAAGACCCATAAAGAAGTGGGTGGTGAGGCCTCAGGGAGGCATTGTCTTTTCAGGAGGTGAGGAACATACTGTCATTCATATACTCTTTTTAGATGAAACTTCAATCTATGAGGAGTTCCTGCCACCCTAACATAGGGCAATAATAACCATGTGAGACTGTGCCATAGCCTGGCCTATTTATTAAGGTCATTGTAAGTTTTCCAACTGACTTCACAGCTTGCAGAATTACAGATTTTTGTTTTCTTTATTTTTTAAATTGTACTAGATTGAAACTCACATGACACAAGATGAAGCTAAACTACCTTTCTTAGGTCTCAAACAAGTCTGTGCTTTGGGAGAAATCAGTCACCTTCTCCAGGTAACACAAGGAGGGGCTGAGTCCAGCAGACAGGAATCATGTGAGGAATTTAGGCATATCCAGTATTCCCAGCATGCAACAATGGCAATTCATTGGAATAATGCTAAAGGAACATAGGAAGATTGCGCTAAGAGGGCTCCAAGATCAATTTATCTGCTACCATAGGCATTCATCCCACACCTTGTAACTTGCAGTTACAGGGAATTTGGTGTCTTTCCCACCTTGGAAAGCTGCTGCAGAACCTGGAGCTTGAATGGCCAGATTAGCCTCTGCTCAGAAGTAGGCCTCAAAGTCGGGGATATTTTTTTACCACTTCTTTCCTCTGGTCATATTTAATTACACCCTTCTGCAACACGAACTCTTGGGAGCATACACGGTATTCAGCTTATGATGTCTTCAATACTCTCCTCAGTCTTTTAGTAAACTATATGCTGCTGTATTGGCCTTTAATTATAACAGAGTGGCAGGTCACAGCCATGCTACAAACAAGTGTTACAGCTACTGAGTCCTTTCCAACTAACAAGTTCTTGATTACAGATGTTTTGGTTTCTGTATGATCTCTCATATGCAAACCCAAATGCATGACACCATATTTTATGTTATTGGATTTTACGTGAAAAATGAGAGGCCTGTGAAGGCACTAATCTACGGTTCCTAGTCCAAACTGATGGATTGGAGTCAATGAGTACAAAAAGCTATCTTCTATTCATAGGACTAAATGTTTACTCACAGATTTTACATCACCATCTTGTCTCACTTGCAGATGGAAGGAAAGAAACTGTGGTCTATTCCTTTAAGATAAAAGGTATACAGTGGGTGTGAAAAATCACACAGTTTTAAAGATTACTGTTTTATAACATTCCACTCTAAGAAAACCATTTCCCAAAATGGAAAATGCAGAAGTGCGCTTTAAATGTATTAAGCTATGTTAAAACTTGGTGTTTGCTTTCAACATGAATAAATATAAGCATTTTGTATGTATTTTATGATGTATGTATTTTGGAAGTAGGACAGATATTTGCTCTTTCAGCAGTATATGTCCTGTATAACATCACAGGTTAAGATTTGCTAGCCGATTTACTCATTTTTAAATATGTCAGTCATTACCTTTTTAAAAAAGAAATCATATAACAGAAAACATCTATAAAACTCTCACTTCATTTCCGCTGATCTGATAGCTTTTTCTGTGGAATTACAAAATGCTAAATGGCTCATGAGGGTGAACCACAGCAAATAGAATCCTGATGTTCACTTTCTTATTATGCAACAAGACTGTGAAAACGTCCCAATAGGTGTAAGAGGAAAATGGAATGAGGTGATAAATAATTTATAACTAGAGAAAACTAATCAGAACTCCTCAATTCACATTGTCCCCATACAGGTGCTCAATTACTTCCTCGAAGGGGCCAAGAGACCAATAACCTGACGTCTGGGATATAAATGAATTTTATTATTAAGGAAGATATTAAAACTTATATTAGTACACTAAAGTAGCTAATCTAAATTCTGCACAGAATTTCTACCAACCTTTCATGTGCCCTTCTTGATAGGGCTGCTTGCACAGTAGTGAGTTTTCCTAGAGCAATCTGCTGATATTATGTAAAATCAGTGATTTCACCTTTACCATAGTTCTAATGCAGTATTTGTGAGGTTTGTAATACTTTCTTATTTTTTATGTGGTTATCCTGATCCTTTAAATAACAAAATTTTCTTTATACATAATTTATATATATACATTAAGAAAAACTAACAGAAAAGTATCCAAGTCTTTCATATAAGACCATCTTCAGAGTTCATTATTCCAATTAAAACTGCCTACGCAAGAATAATCATGCAAAATTTACAGTGTGAGAAGTGTGCATTGAACATCTGTATATCAGATGCAGAGTTGACTTATTTGTAAATAGACTAAGCATGATTAAGGATGAGAAAGAAATATTTTATTAGATACAGCAGGGCCAATTAGAATACTTTTTTAAACCTTCATAAGAAAAGTAATAGTAATTGTCATCCTCATGTTTTGTTAAATAATTTTTTAACCCCCAACCTGCCTTTGGAAACAACATGTATGCAATGTACCTGTGTTCTTCAAGGTAATTTTCTCATCAAAAAGCGCAGTTTCCGTACTGAATTGTGACTGGTCATTCTCAGGGATCTGCAATCTTCCATGCTCATCTGAATTTTGCTTGAATTGTTTTGGTATTGCATGTTTGCAGTCAACAAGTGTAAGAAATGTAAGATGTTTATCTTATCTGGGTGTATGACAGAGCTGAAGACAGGGACAAAGTACCATGTTGGAAACAGCTGTTGTGTTCCAGGGTAATAAGGTTTTAAAAGCAGAGATGAGATATTGATGAATAAAACCACGAACAAATAGTTGACTTACATACCCAAACATGAACACGTAATTTACTCTTGCATAGGTATAAAGCTCAAACTGCCTGTGTGATTCCCAAGATTTTGAAAGTGAAATAAACTTAAGATGATAAATTGAGCTAACCAATAAGCATTCTCTTTAGACACAGCTACTGAGGCAGGTAGTATTTGCTGAATATGGTCTGTGCTCCGTGATCCTCTGGACTGTTTTCCCTAACGTATTATTATTTACTATGTTTCACTTCAAGCATTGCAATCTCTTCCCAAAATACTGCTCTCATTTGAATTGCACAAAAAGGATATGATAAAAAACCAAAGTGCTCTTACTGAATTCACACACTGAAGTGCAGTGGATTGCTAAATATCTTGCAAATTTTGCTCCCACCTCAATGTATTCTAATTCTTCTTCTATATTAATTTCTTCCTAATCCTTTTTCAGCTTTATCCTGAAGTTACAAGTTACCTCTGTAGCTTGTAACATTTCAATGACTTGGTTTATTTCTTCCCATCTGTTCTGTTTGACCTTTAAGCAGTCCTTTATTTTATTTTGGATATACTACTTCACATCCAAAATATTCAATTAATGTTTTATTTTAGTGCTCATAACAATGACTTGGTACTCAACAATTATATCTGAAAAATAGAAAATATATCTTAGTATCCCAGTTTCATAAGATTTTCTTTATTTTTTTTCTTTTTACTTTATTTTTGAATAGACTACATAACACTTTTATTATTACCTACTGATGGCCAAACCCACTGTGCTTTAAACAGTATTGATTCCCAGTAAAACATAATTTGGGTGTAGCATATTAATGTATGGGTCTCTAATTCTTTCACAAGGACAAAATGATACAAAAATCTTAGAACTTTCAGATATATGAATTTCCACCATTAAGAATTTGTATCTAGTATAAGTATAGGTATAAGGTGGTTGTATCCCATCCCAATGCATTCCCACCTGTTATTTTTTACCAACTTTGTGAGATCTACTCAACTTATCCAAATACTTTAACCCTGAAACTATTAGCCTGATAAAAATCATTCTTTTCTGCCATGGTTGTGAAGCATATAAAATTTAAACAAAGGGAAAAATATAGAACAATACAGTAATTTAATGTAGAAAATATATATTTTACAAATAAATTCAAAACTTCCATTTCCTTCTCTCCTCCAGTTTTTAAATCAGCCTGCATTCCTTTCCTGGAGAAAAGCAAAACATATAAACACTTGCATCAACACTGTTCCATGTCATTGATGCTAAGAGTCAGCCTTTATCAAACTATATGTTCTTAAAATAAAATTCAAATTTCAGTGTTAGTTTAACCCTTCTTTTTAGATACAGTTGGGGGAACAAAATGACTGTGTCTATACCTATATATATTTTATACCTCTATATATTTTACCTTTTCATAACTCTTAAGACTCAAACATTGTTAGGCACTGATTTGTGTTCTGGAAATAGCTATGAAGAGCAGCAAAACAAATCACTAAGTAGTACCAGATCTCAAAGCCTATTTTGAAGAAACTAAAGGAATTCATAAATTGGGGCATGAATTTAATTTTCTCCCTAGCATAACCACTAAATGTTTCAGCTTTGCTCTAAAATTAAATATGCTTCAAATCTTCCTGCTTTCAAATACTTAGAGTCTTTCTTCATACAAAGAAACTTTAGCTATGTTACTACATTTATCTTGTCACAATGCAGACAAGATGCACATGAAACAAATCAAAACAGATATTCAGTTATGTGGGATTTTTTTTTATATTGCTTTTATTGTACTAGTCTCACTCTTCACTGCACATTTTCTGGGCACAACTCCCAAGGGAGAGGGAGCTGATTGTGAGAACACTGATAGTCAAGTTCTTTATTTTGGGTTTTTTGTTTGTTTTTATTTTTTTTCCTCCTGTTTTAACCCAGAGATTGTGTAGGTTTTTTTACTAGTCTATAAACATTCACACTTTTGAGATAATTTTGACATTATATTCTAAAGACTTGGATTTCTCAAACTATTATTCACTTTATTAAACCTTTCTGAAGTGGAAGGAAACTTCATGGTAAGAGTCTTAAATGAGTAAAACTCATAGTTGTGCTACTTTGACGAGCAAATTAACTCCAGCTGAAATCAGAATGTTCTCTTTTAAATGGAATACATAAACTCTTGCAAATTCAGGCTGTATGAGCACCAGTGACTTTAACAAGCCCCAAAGCAGCTGGAGGTTCCCTAGTATCTCTCCACAGGCTGGAATAATCACACAGTGCTCAATTTTAGAAGCTGTTTTGGTCATTAGACCTTGAGTTTGAAGTACTGAGTCTTCATAAGACCATCAGGAGCAACTACAGATACACTGCATGACCCAGAAATACATGTTAGGTGAATTATCTAAAGTATCAGTGAAGAAAAACCATTACACATCAGCCTCAAAGGCACATTATAGGGATAGAAGTTCTACTTATATTTTGATCAAAGACTTGAACTGAATAAAATCATTGTCTCTGGTCATCCTTCAAGCAGCAATAGCTTACAACAACCCTCTACTGCTTCCCATCAAAATGTAACAAAAGACACCCCTGACCCCATAAGCTTGTGTAGAGAACTACATCAATTAAATAATCAGTTAATTCTTCAGTCAAATCATAATTATACATGGCTAATTATTCTCCTACATATTGTCAGCAACAATGATGAACATGCCTAAATATGCAGGTGATCTGTTTTTCAGTGAACAAAGCAACACAAGCTCATGTCCTTTTCTCGTCTTCGTTTCTTTAGGTTTGTCCTTTCCAATCTCTTCCCAGCTCAGGGAGCCTCTCTCCCCTACTAATCAGTGGTCAGTCCTGACTTTTACCACAAGGAAAGATGTAAGAACAGATAGAGAAAATAAAAATGAAACCATTATAACAGCCAAAAAGCATACTTTATTTGAGAAACAATAATAGTAAAACAATAGTACTTTGATGTGAACTCTAAGTAAAGCCCAGTCACCAGCACTGACTTGGTGCTCCCATCTTCCTAATGTCTTGTTGGCAATTTGAGTTCCCCTTTTGTATACCATATAGTTTGAAGTCCATGGTATTACATGCTTTGAAAACCAGTCCTGTAAGCCCATTCCTGAGTAAAGGAATTGTTTAAATTGAGTGTTTCTGCATTCCGGTGTTATTCACATCTTTGCTCTAAAACAGATAAAAAAGAATCTGCCTTTTTCATGAATATTATTTCCTCTATGAACTTTAATTGTGACCGTCAATACACAGTCATACATATGCATGTTGTGTGATCATATGCACATGTATGTGCACATATCCAAGCTCTTCAACTTTCGGTAAAAAATCCTTTATACCATAATTCCAGCAAATACAGAAAATGTCTTAAATTTCCAAAGGAATAGAACATGAGGAAACCTACCTGTTGAATTTATTTCTTGAGAGAAACTTGATAACTTTAGATTCCCTAGAAATTTTCTATGGATTTCAGTAGAGTGTATTTTAAGCCTTTAGTCCGCAAGGGTTTGAGTCTATTAGCATTGGAGATGTGCTGTGAGGATGTCTTCATTTTTTGCTTTTTTTTCTTTTGTTTGTTTGTTTGTTTGGACATGGCTATTTAGCATGTATTTATTGATTATTACAAAACTTGGGTTTCTCCAACCTCCTCAGCAAATTATTTTGATCAGATTCCCAGGTTCAGACCAAATACCATTCCAACTTTATCAAACCCTTAATTGGTTCTCAAATTCAAATTTTTTCAATTTGTTCATTTGACCACTTCCTTGTTTTTAGCTGGAGAAAACTTTCCAGCTGCCACCTCTGCTCCTCTGTGAGGCTTTTTTTCTCCCTCCTTGCAGGGGCAACCAATAGTTCCACATCCCTTTCCTCTGCAAAGTCATGCTTTACACATCGCTAACCATTACTGCATGTGCTTCCTTTGGTAGAGCAATTTCATGCTTTGCTCTGAGGAAGTAGGAAAATGTATACAAGTTTGAATCCATAATCCATAATCATATGAAAGCCTATCTGGTACCCTTTGCCTTTCCTTCCCCCAGGTCATTTGGCCACTCTAGCCTGGGGCTAGTCTGGGGCTCCAGTGGTAGAGTTTGGAGCATTGCCTCCAGTGTGCCAGGGATAAGCAGCCACTGCCAGGCTGGGATACAGGTCTGGGGGGTGGGGTGTGCAGAGCAGGGCATCACCTCACCAGGGCAAGGCCCAACCTGCCCCTTCCCCTCACACACACACACACATAAAAAATGTTTCAAGCCAGCAATCCTTCCAGTCTCTCACAGGGGCCTCCCAGAAGGAAACGGGAGACCTGTGATAGGAAAAGACTGAGAAACTGATTAATTTTTGCCTTGGGCTTCAGTGGCAAGTGCACAACCGTACTGTCCAAGTTGCAGGAGGCATAGGCAGGGCCTGGGAGAATGAAGGGCTACCCACTGTAGAATAAGATCATGTCTGAGACCACATGAAGAACCCAAGGATGCACAAGTACAAGGGACCTGATGAGATGAATCTGTGGGTCCTGTAGGAACTGGCAGAGGAAGTATAGCAGCCTGTCACTACCTGAGGGCACTGATATGGACATTGACATGGGAATGGAGTGATAGGATGAGGGGGAATGGTTTTAAACTGAAAGAAAGCAGGTATAGATTAGACAGTAAGAAGAAATTCTTCACTGTGAGGGTGGTGAGGCATTGGAATTGTTTTCCCAGAGAAGCTATGGATGCTCCAACCCTGGAAGTATTCATAGCCAGTCTTGGTGGAGCAATCTGATTTGGGAGGGTGTAAGCCTATGTCAGGAGCAGATTTTTGGTCCCTTCCATGCCAAACTATTCTATAATTCTATAGTTCTATGATTCCAAAACACTGACATAATAGTATAAGCCTTTGTTTTCAGAAAAATATAATCAATTCAGTTTTCTGAAAGACACTAAGACAAAGTTGTTCCCATAATGTGAACTATAGTATAAGTTAATAGCATCCTCTGTTTTATTTAACTTCCTCTGTTTAGAAATATGTGCTTGTAATGCTAGCTTTCAACTTGGTTTTGTTGTCAGTTCAACACTAAGATGAGTAAGTAAACTCTTCACTGTTGTTGGAATTGTTATTCCTACCCATCTGGGAACAGAATAAACAATACATAAGTACATTTATTTGCAGAATTAAAGCCCTTTCTTAGAAGCAGAAGAATTAGAGACCTTTCTTTGTTTAATGGAAGCTCACATTTTGCAGAACTCTGCAAAAGATGGAGAAAGAACCTCAGGGAACTTAAGTTGCATTAATGTGCAGTGAATCACTGCTGTAACTCATTTAAACTCTAATATGTTGTGCATCATGGAGGGAACAGAGTCCTAAATTCTCAGGAGAGGTGAATATTTTGTACTGGCCTTTCTCATATTTCAAGACATGGCATTATCCTTTGGGACAGGTCATACCTGCCAAATACTCTGAGGCTCTATGCATTCATGTAGTATCTCAGCACCTTCTGCATAAAATCAATTACTCCAATAACTGCATGAAGTGGTAAAAATACTGCTTACTTTTTTTTAAAGACACTATTTAGCAGTATGAAGCTACAGAAGAGAGATATAAATGGATCATTTAATATGAAAAATTTTAGTCATTCACATGAGTTTTGACAATTTTATTTTGATACTATAAAGGTAGTATTAGTCTTTTATTGGAACTAAACTAAACAAATCCAGTATCTTCTTTCTTTTCTAAAACTAGGAGATTCACTGAGTCATAACGAGAGCAAAAGAGCTATAGGCTATTTGTATGTCTTCATGTTTGTGTCCATGCCATCAACTAATAGGATGTTTAAGTACTTGAGTTTGCTGTCTTCTTATTGTATAAGGAGTTGGGGATAATACTTGAATTCAGATCACAGAACGGCCTCCAACATGATGTATTTTTCATCCAAATACTTCTGTTGAAACAACAAAGAAAGGAAATATAAATTTCCTTTATGATCCTGAGATGGTAGTTTGCACTTCCTACAACACAGATGATTTCTGAAGTGAGTGGAAACTGAAAATGCCTGCAAGTTTGTAAGTACCTGGGAATGCATTCATAGATATTATTCACATATTTCCACTGAAACTGTGTTAAATAAAGTGAATAATACCACATAGTCAATTCAATGTGAAGTATAGAATCAAAATGTAAGAGGTTTTGTGATCAGAAATTTTACTAAGCTTATTTTCAGAAATATGTTTCTTGTATTACAATAAATGGCCCTTATACTTTGTTTTCCAAGCTTATTCTAAGAAATATATTTCTTGAAACACAATGGCCCTGATGCTTGTTGGTACTAAGTGGTTACTCTTCAAGATTTTTCCCATCACTATCTGAACATGAATTAATACTGAGAACTTTGATTTATGGGCAGATATATTCAGTATTTTTCTAGTTAAAAAGAATATTATTTAACACAACAATGTATTTTTGACGACTTTGCAACTTTCTGTAAAGTATTTGGCTTCAAAATCTCTCCTAGTCACAATTCTTCATATGAGAATAGAACAAATAGTAGAACTTCCAGTTTAGTGCCAGAGATGGGAATGAAGGAAGGAAAGGGAAGACTCTCATCTTAGATAATTTAATTTTAGCTTCTAATCATTTGCATATACAGTTATCAACAACTTTAATGAAAACTGAGTATTTAGATTCCTATTACAAGTTGGAAAACTTTAAACTGAAGTTCCCCTTTAATCATATTACCCCTGCTTAATACTTTGTCAAATGAGCTCAAAGTTCTTTAAATATCGGAATGCCGAGATATCAAGTACAGATATAAAGGAAACACATATGGCATGAAGTAGGAACTGGGCATATGGAAACCCTAATTACACCCCAAGGGAAAAATCAACAGCTGGAGAAACAGAAATAGGATCAGTTCTGTTCCTTGAGAAATTTGGGTTCAGATCCAATTGGATAAAGACTGTATCTGGCCTCCTATTTTCTTTAAGACATTCCTCAAAAATGCATCAGGAGATAAAAATTGCTTACCTCATCTTTATTTCTATGAAACAAGTATGAATTCTTTTTTCATAATTTCCAGCAAAACTATTTTACAGATTCAATCAGAATGTCTGGTAGTCAAATGATGGCTAAAACATCCATTATTGGTTCTGGTGGATAACAGTGAGAAAGGCCCATATTGAACCAAAATAAAACCACAAATGCAGCCACTGCAAAAGAATATGAAAGGTAGGGTTCTAATAACTTCAAAATTTCAGAAACTTGCATAATAACGTCATCTACACATTTTCACAAATCCTTTCCTAACATTTTTAAATTTTGTGAGGAACACACATTTTGGTAGTAAGTTAAAAATATTTGGAACTTTTTTCAGACTTTTTGCCCTAAGAAACTGTAGCAAATTTTCCATCGACCTGCAGAAGTGCTCAAATGTTAAGATCCTTATCAATATTTTTAATATTCATTCTCTTACAATTTGTTGTTTCTTCCAGTTTCTTCTCACGTTTACAAAAAATGTAATTAATTTCTCATATCTATGCTATTGAGGGACTGTAAACATTGTACATACATGCATGACTAACTCTATTTCTTATATTTAAAACATATGCTAGCAGCTTTAGGGAATCAATTATTCTTTCACTGTTTTTAAGTTTTAATATAGTTGAATTCTGATGACAAAGAGATGGGCAGAGAAGAACTCTCTGGAATTCAACAAAGGCAGATACAGGATCCTTCACCCGGGGAAGAAAAACTCACATGTACCAGCAGAGGCTGGGGGCTGACCTGCTGGAAAGCAGCTCTGCAGAGAAGGACCTGGGGATCCTTCTCTGGAAGGAGGTTGGTGGACAACAAGCTGTCCATGAGCCAGCAGTGCCCTTGTGGCCAAGAGGGCCAGTGGTACCCTGGGGTACATTAGGGAGAGCATTGACAGCAGGTTGAGGGAGGTGATCCTGCCCCTCTACTCAGCCCTGGTGAGGCACATCTGGAGTGCATCTGGGCTCCTCAGTACAAGAGAGACAGGGAGCTCCTGGAACAGGCCCACAGGAGGAGGACAAAGATGATGAAGGGACTGGAACATCTCTGTTACTGGAACAGGCTGAGGGAGCTGAGCCTGTTCAGCCTTGAGAAGACAGAACTGAGAGGGGAGCTCATCAATGTCTGTCAGCACCTGAAGGGAGGGTGGCAGGAGGATGGAGCCAGGCAATGGCTCAGTGGTGCCAAGCAATAGGACAAGAGACAATGGGTGGAAACTGATGCACAGGGAGCTTCACCTGAATATGAGAAAGAAATTATTTTTTGTCCAAGTGTCCCTGCACTGGAACATATTGTCTAGTAAAGTTTTGGAGTCTCCCTCACCAGAGATATTCAAGGACCATCTGGACACAATCCATGTGCCATGTGCTCTAGGACGGCCCTGCTTGAGCAGGGGGGTTGGACCAGATGACCCGCTGTGATCCCTTCCAAATTGTCCCATTCTGTGATTTTGTGATTCTGTGTCACAAGGTACTCTACTTGCATAATTTAATAAAAATTCTCAACATCCATTTTGTGCAGTATTCCTTAAGGGATGCTACCAAACCCATGTGTACCTAAGTATAAACCCGAATCCTCTGATTTTCAGTTGTTTCATTTGATTATTAATTCCAATTACCAACAAAATATGCCAAAGAATACATTTAGTGCAGTGTGACGCTACAGCGCCCATTGCAGGTTGAGCTTTGGGTGGTGCAAGCCAGAGGCAAGAGGCTGTGAGCTGGCACCAATCTTTGCATTGCAAATAGCATGAGAATTTGTGGCACCAGCCTGGTGGCCAGACACTCAGAGATGCAGAAGCCCATTGCCACAGACTCTCATGTACTTAGACTGCCAGTATATAAAAGCTCAGTGTTTCCTTTGTTAGCTGTCCCTCCTCAGAAACACCAGCTTGAGATGCTATTCTGTTGCTGCACCATGATAAAATTACTCAAAGGAACCAAAGGCTTGAGACTCTGCTATGGGTAAGCTGGTGTTGAGCTGGTAGGAAAACCTGGTCTGATTGCATGAATGTGGTGAGGGAAGCAGTCAAGTGGGTCCCCTCGGGTCACTGGAGCAATCGAGAACTTCAGTCCAGGAGTTAAAGCCTCAGGTGGTGGGACTGTGATTGCCACAGTGACTCCTGAATGGCCAGACAGGAAGTTTTCCCTAACAAAAGTTCAAAAGACAAAATAAGAAATAATTAGGTATTTCTCAATTCTTCAATTATCCTTCTTAGAAAAAAAAATTGAGCCCCTGAAACCATTTTAAAGTAAACTTTCCTTTATTTGCTTAATTTACAAATTGCTCTTTCTTTGAAGGGATTGGTTTTTTATACCCTATTCTTACTTTTGAAAATATCCTCCTTCAGTATATGCATATGATTTGTTGTTTCACTTTACTGCAGCACTCCTAGTAACTTTTCTATTAGAGTAAAAATTTTCTGCAGTGACCATCTGAATTTGCTGCCTTTGTGCTTTCAGATTTTCTAGTTTTATTTGTTTTGCTTTCAAGGAGTTGTTTCTTGTCAAGATATGAAAAAAAAGGTGGAAGTAACTGAAATATTTTAGTATAATAATGATAACTTTAAAATAACAGGACAAAAAGAATGATATTGTATTTTCAGAGCAAATAACAAAATAATTTCCAAGTAGCCAAATAGCCAGTTTTTGTCTGTTCTTATTATTTTTTTTAATTTAAAAATATAAATTTTGAAAAATTATTTTCTCTCTGATCCTTCTTCTTGCGAGTTACTCTGCAAGAAAAAATACTTCCCAAAAAAATATGCAGAAAGCATGTTTATAGAATGTGTTATATCCATTACCTTTTCTTGACCCTTACTTTTCTCCTTCAGTGTGAGGACCTTGGTAAGAATCTCACATTGATTCCTAGAAATCTAATGTATGGTCTAGAATATAAATCAAGTAAAACTGATGTGCTGTGGAAGGCCTGAGGCCTGATCAAATTAACAGCACAGCTGGATCTTTTACAAGTTCTGAGAAAACTGGATGACACATTGCATATGCACCAGATCTTGATTCCCCCCTGGTAGGGCATGAGCAAACTCTGCAGCTCTTCCCTGGATGGCATCCAAGTTCAGCAGTGCTGAGGAGAGCCCAGTGGCACAGACAGAGGCAAGCATTTCTGGGCAGAAAAGCAAGGGAGAGTACAGCTAAGAAGTTGAAAAACAAATTCAAATGATTGCTAGAGGATGGTACCACAGGGAAGTGACAGCATTCCACTCCAGCTTTCTTTGCTGAGAGCACACAAACATATTTTCTAGTTTTCTTTTTTTCCTTTTTTTTTTTTTTTTTTTTTATGCTTTGTTAGAACACAGTTGATTATTTTGAATATTCAGAATAAGTTCTGAAACATTTGAAGAAACGGATGGCAGTCTGGTTTGAGCCTTTAGCTTGAAATATACAGACTGTTAATCAGGTGATCAGTTCAGTCTTCTAGGGTACAAAAAAATTGTATTATGTAGTGATGTTAGGAAATTCCTTCATACAGGATAGAGGCTCAAGAAGTCTCTACAGACTGAATGTTCTACAGGGGCTTTTACTCCTGACAAAATGATTTTCCTATGAGTATTTCCTCTATAAATTTCTAAACTCTATCTGTGATCTTTACCCATTGAAAATATGAAATGATTTCATAAGGCAATATTAATCCCTTTTTTAGTTCTGGTTGGGTTTTTTTTCCCCGTTTTATATTTTATTAGAAATATTAGATCAAGTCTAGCAATTTTGAAACAGACATTTTCATAATTATTTTCTTTCCATAAGAAGGTCAACTGTGTATGTACTTTTCTATATAAAAGCATCTACTTGAAGTATGTCAATGTGATACTGACACCTAAATGTTGTAGATATGTCATGGATAAATAACAAGATAAAATAATACAATTTAAAACAAATGACTGATTGAAGACAATATTATCATCAGTATACTAATTATCATTTAATAATTAGTATATTGCTATATACTCAGAAGTATATAGCTCAGCACACTATTATCCATGTGCAGAAAAGTAAGTTCCCAAAAAATACTCATAATAGTCAAAGTGCTCACATACTTTCAACATTTTTCAATACAAGTCAGACTGTGGACAAAGAAAAGAGGAAGATTTTTACTTTTGCTTTCTTTTCAAGAAACAAAAGAAATATTCTATCCTGCTACTTGTTTTGATTCTTGCACTGAATTTTTGGTGATACTTACACCCTTGCAAGTTTCCTGGACATTAAGGAAGAAACCAGTGCGCTGGCAACTGGCTATATTATAAACATGATGCTCTTGAAATAAAGCTAATTTAACAGAAAACTAACAATCTAATCTCTGTAAGTGTCAGTCCGCATTTAATTGGCACTGTGATGTTTCTGAGGGAAGTATTGACTTCATTTAAAATCCAGGGAACCTAGAGATAATAATCAGTGTCTAAAACTTGCAAGAATATACTTAAAACAGAAAAATAAATAATCCTGAAAAGAGAGAAATACAAACAAAGCCTTCAGCTTTTCAGAATCTTTGAAAGTTTCTAAGTACCCCTGGAAACTCAATAGACTCTTTCATACATTCTCAGGCTCCCACTGTTTTTTTCTCAAAGTCTTTTGTTTAATATTCTTTTCTGCTTTCTTTCCTTATAGCCAGAGAGTTCATCTTTGCCTACATTTTAGAATACCTGAAACAAATCTGACTTGTGAAATAAAACTGAGGACTAATTAGACTATACCCATATGATCTGACTTTATTACAGAGGTTCTTACCGAGACAAAAAAC
>WBNO01027583.1:0-47067 GCA_013400575.1 Peucedramus taeniatus | reverse complement strand
GGGAGATACAGGCTAGAATTGAGGAAGTTTTTCACAGAAATAGTGGTCAAATACTAGAATCATCTACCCAGGGAGGTGGTGGAGTCACCATCCCAGGATGTGTTTAAAAAAAGACTGGATCTGGCACTTGGTGCCAGGATCTAGTTGAGGTGTCAGAACATGGGTTGGACTCGATGATCTTAAAGGTCTCTTCCAACCTAGAAATTCTGTGATTCTGTGAATAAAAAAACAACCAAACAAAACCTCCCCACTTTTGGCTCCCGATTCACAATGTTACAGGAAATGATACAACAGTAGTTATATAGCACAATGAAAGAAAACAAAGTCAAGACTATTGCAAATTTTGGAAAAAACCTGATTAATAAAGAGGCCCATGACTGGTGTTCTTCACAGAGCAGCAACCATAAATTTCCAAATGACCCCTCCTGAGGCCTGGCACTGACAATACAGAGAATAAAATCTAGTCAGGTACAAAATGGTCACAAAGAAACTTTTAGTGCCTTAAGGAGAAAAATATGTTTGACCATAAAATATAAAACATCAGTTAAAATGAACTTTAACTAATGTTGCTCTGAATGAGCTTTAAGTTATTTCTCGCTCAGCATCTCTCAAGTATCAATGTGACAAGGAGACTCCTAAAATTTCTAAATTTCTAAAGCAATTTTTTGGGGATATGAGAGATTCTCTACACTTCTGATCTTTCAAGGAAAGGAGTCTTGCGAAGAAGATAGGGAAAGAATCAGCTATATAAGCAGCCATGAAAATGAGGTGAAGAGTTGCTTAATGCTGCTCCAGTGTTTGAAATGGAAATGGCATTCTGAAGTTTTTCCTTTTCAGTTGTATTGTTTTCACTTCCTGTTACAGGCAGCTGATCATGAATGAGTTGGGGTTTTATTATTCCATGGAAATAACGAACAGTGGAAGCATTCTCCATCTTAAAATAACTCTTTTATCATTTAAGATCATCAGCTCCAATAGGAATCAAATAATCTGTCTGACTGTCAAATTCTTCCACCTTCCATGCTGCCTCTCTTTAGCAGAAGCTTTTCTTACCCCAGAAAAACCTCTGTAAATCTAGCCAACAACAACTGTTAAATATTTTATGGGATTTCCATTATAAAAAATATTCTGCATCTGCCTTAAAATTGTTTTCTAAGGGCTCATAATCAATCAGATTCAGGTAGCTGTGAGCTCAGAGACTACATCAATGGCAGAGCACCTTATATATGTACTGGGTTTCATAACAGACCTCTAAATAGATTCAACAATTCATTAAGTTGTTTAAATATTCATACCTGTCCCCTACAAACAAGATTCAAAATATTTAATTTGAAGGGATAGTCAAATTTATAAACTCCATCCAACACATAGCAACAGGCCATTACCATGTCCTCCTAAGGTAATGTTAGGAGCTCCATGCTATCATTTTGCAAGATGTATTAGCCAGATGTAAGTTAAATATTGGCTTGGAGAAAATTTATTATATGCTATAAAGCTTTGCATGAAGTGTTGCTTGGAGAAGTGAAAAATGAAAGAAAAAAGATGAGATAGAATAAGTAAATGTTAAGCCTTGGGCATTGAATTTACCTTTATGAGATTCTCTACGACTTACTGCTCCAGTTTGTTTTCCTAGAAATGCCTTGGGTTTGTTTCAGATAAAATACACTATAACGCTTAGAACATTAATTTGTTTAAGGTCCCCCTTCCTCTGTGAGTATTCAAGTACCAAAGTGAATGCCGCACAGCAAAACTCAAGTCATAGTCACTGTTTAGATACACCCCAAGGCAGCTAGAAAACCCATATGTGTACAATCCCTTACACGTCCCAGTTCATCAAAATCTTCCCTAAGTCACCATCATAGCCAGAACTGCCTGGTTTTCTCACAGTACCTGTATTTCTAGTCAGGATTGCATCACGCCCTTGCAAGAAGGAGGAAGGTCTCTTCCAACCTTTCAGCCCTGGCACTTTCAGCCCTGGACACTCTATGCTAGAGTAGCCACATGGTCCCCTGGGTGATGGCTCAGGGTCAGAAACTTCTGGATATTACTGATCATTTATTCCTGTTTTTTTGCCACCTCTGATGTCACTAATGGTGTGTTAATAAGACTGCTTATAAATCAGAAGGAAAGGTAATGAATCAGTCGCTGACTGAGACCAAGATCTCCTGCCTGCCAACACAACAGTCCTTCCCATTTTTCACCACTTCAGTATTCCCTGGCAATTAGGAACTGCTGGAGAATGTTGGCTCCTGTGGACCATATTAGTATGATATGGAGGAATAATTCCACTATTTCTGCACTATTTATAGCTTCAGAGATCCTGTCTGCTTGGCTCAGAGCCAACTCATGACCCATAAGAGGCAGCAATTTTAAACGTAATTTCTTGTCATCCATATGCTCTCTCTTCAGAACAAGAAGAAATGGAATGGATTAAGCAGCAATATGAATAGAAAAGATGAATAAATAACATGAAAAAGGCTTTGTCAGAAAAAGTTACATGCATGTTTTGACAGGAAAGCACTGACTTAGAGAATTACTAGCTAGCATTCCATAAACAAATATCAAAGAAACAAGAATTGTTCACATTTTCATATTATTTTAAAAGGAATGGATCTCACCAAAGAGAGTAGAAACTCTGAATGGAAATTAAATACAAAAATTTATCAGCAAAGATAAGCATTACTTTCCATAACATTCCCATTAACTTCATCAAGTTACATTTTTGGTACGCCTCTTTTTTGACCTGTTCTCATAAATACATAATAAAACTGGGTTTAGAATTTGAAAAAAATATTTGTATAAAGAGAAAAAAAAGTGTTTTGTTCAAGTGAATGGAGAGGGACAAGCTAGTCTCAGAAACCAGCACATGAACACAGAGAAACAAAATGGAAAGCACTTTGCAAAAGGATGACAGAGATTATTAGAAGTTGGATAACTCTCTTCTGAGACAGCTATTTTTAAAAGACCCTAAAGTGGCAAAGTACTACTGATATTCCCAAAATAATTTTTCCCATGATTAATACTTATAAACTGTGAACTGATGTTGCCAGAGCGAAATCATAAGGAGAGCAATTTTGAAAGTGGTGTAATGGGAACTACATACATAAATCCTGTTGTTTGCTTATAAAATTTGTGAACAGAAGTCCCTATACACTTTGTTACAGATTGAGCTCTGAGAGGATTAAAACAGGCTGAATTTTCCTTTTTCAAAACTTTTTTTTTTCATTGCTCTTCTTCCTCCTCAGTACTCTAGAGGACACCATCTTCACAGCTAGAGGGAGCTGGATTGTAACAAGGTCCCTGTCAGCTGCAGTTCGTAGGATGCAGGAAATCAGAGAGTTTTTCTGGAGCTCTGTTGATTCAATAAAGGAAGAGAGAAGAATCCAAGACTATCAATTACCGTGTTAAAAGGGACAATCTAGAACGAGGTGAAACCGTTGTGAGAAGAGGAATTGATCTGGATCTCCACCTGAGTCCTTGATGGATGAAGCTGTTCTCCATCCTCTGGAGCACAGTGACAGAAGGAGGAAGGAAGGGATGTGAAAAGGGTTCCTTCCAACAAATGCCCCAGCACCAAGTGTGTGCAGATGGGTATGGATGGCTTCAGCCACACCTGATTGAAAAAATATGCCTGTTCACAGCCTTGTGAAAAAAAAATACAAACCATTGGGTAATTATTTAGCAATACTTCAGTGACGTATCTGGTTTTAAAGAAAATATAACACATCCATTATTAGGCCTGAGTGCCTCACAACATTTGAAAAATGTTTTATAAATAAAGACTTGAAGGAGAAGGTGGAATTGGCCCATCTGCCAAAGACCAGTGCAAAGTCAACAGACCATCTACTTTCTCAAAATGAGTTTAAGGGACCCCTACAGTTCCATGCTGACCTTTCCCAAAAAGATGAGCCTCAAGAGCATTCAAATGGAAAATAATCACCTTAAAAATAAATACTCTGACAGAGGAAAATGAGAGGTTTTTTTATGGGGTGAAATATATAAAACTCCCAGCTCATATTACAGAAATAAATGTCTGCAGAGAGTTAGAAAAAGAAGCAGCATATTTTTGTGACACCACATCCAGGAAATTGAACCACATGTTAGCTTGAAAAAGATGCTATATTCTAAGCAGAAGGAGCCCTGTATATTTTAAAATATAAGGCAATCTAAACATCATAAAACCCTTTGAAATGTAATTTAATATTTCTTCAGTAATTCCTGGGGAAATAAAAGATTTATTTTAAATTCTCTTTCTAAATACGATCTAGCTGTTTCTATGATAGTTGCTTAAAGGGGAAAGAGGCAGAAGTAATGCTGGAATGCTTCTGAGCACTTTTTATTCTTAAATGCTGCCCAGCCTTTGGGCGATTTGCCCTTGCTCTTGTCCTCGTGTACTTATTTCCATGAAAGAAAAATATCACTGCTCCAAACTAGATACATCTTACGTCAATTTAGGGTCTCCATAAAGGACTGTCTCACAAGGTGTCAGGTTGACAAAGGATCCCAGTCAGCAAAAACCAATCAAGGCTATGAAATGCAGCAGAAGCAGATAAGTTATTTTAATTGCATGGGGTTAAATGCTAATTGCACCATCTTCATTATTGTCTTTTCATGTATATATACATATATAAATATGCATACATATTTCAGGAAGCTTTTTATGTTAGCCCCACAGCTTGAAAGGGGTGTTAAGTGTGTTTGGCAGATTTTTCATCTGTACAGTGTCATCTATTTAATTAGTCATATTTTGAGGGATGATTGTTGGTTTTAGTCTGTTTTTATTGACTGTATTTTCAAATAATTATCATAGGCATGTCTCTAAAGTTTTTATAGAAATACATCAAGCATATAAATAATAGATCTTTCACTTGATTCCAAACAGTAACACATTACCCACCAGGGTCTTGTCTTTTTTTAGACCTTATGAGAAAGCTGCTAGAAAACTAACTTTCCAGAAAGCTGTGAAAGTACAGATGCACAAGTGAACAGCACTCTGATGTGATTCTATGCAAGGATGCACTTCTAGTCTCTGACACAGACTCACAACCCCTTGCTATGCCATGGAGCTATCACAGCATTTAACTGCATGAAATAGCAGGAGGGAAAACAGTGAAAGAGAAACCAAAGAGTTTCAGAGCCAAGCTGTAGCTGCATGAATGTTTGCTAGCAATAAAAAATAGGGATTGTGATGTCTGAAAACCTCAGAAGTAATTTCTAAATGGTGTCCAGGCTTTTAAAACTGGACTGGAGACCTAATACTAGTCCAGTCAGCAGTTTTCAAGATTCACACTTAGAAAACTATTGTGAACCAGTTACAAGAATAAACACCTGCAGGCCAAAATTAAGTTTCAAAAAGTATACATGTAAGATGATCTCTTTTTATCTCAAGTTTGCAACTTCTACATAGCTTAAATATTTGGGTGTCTGCATTCATTTTTCCCCTCTGTATTATTTTGCTAGTAATATAAAAGAAAAGAAAATAAAAGATGAAGATGAACTCTAGAATGTATGGTAAATATCATAATTTAGAAGTTTAGTAGCTAATGGCTTTGCTGTTACAAACAGCACTGACCAATTATGCCTCATACCTGACAAGACTATGCAGAGCCACAATGCAAAAATTATTATAAAGCAGTCCATGACCCTTGTTAGATATAACAGCTCAAACAAAATTGAAACCCACACACGTCTATTTGAAATTTACCCAAACATTTTTATCTTTGACATAGTCACTGGCCATGTAATTAATATAAGCTTTATTTTTTTATTTCAGATATTGCCTAGTGCCTTCCTGATCAGAAAACCACAGGAACAGCCCTTTTCACACAATATTTTCACACATTATTTTTTTTTTTCAGTCTGGCAGATAATAGGAATCTGAAAGCTGAAAATATAAAGAAATTATCTGTCTTCAAAAAATAAGGTGTGTATGCATGTGTGATCCAAGTTATTTCCTGTGTTTCTGAACCTGTTTGGCTCTCTACATTACTGTCTTGACATCTAGTGAACAAACTCCTTTTTCAAATTTTCTTTTGCACATTTATGAGGTAACACATTTGTATCTGGTACGTATACCTATCACTTAAAGCTATGGTGGCACAGCTTTATGTACAGCTAGACGTTCTATACATGCACAAGGAACCCAGGACCATAGGTACACACAAAAGTTCGGCTTTAAAACTACTCATAGCTTTAAAAGAAAAGGAGTGGCAAATGACAAGAAGTGTTTGCCATGGCTGGTTGACAACAACAGGGCCCAGTGTTCCATGATTTGCTGCCAATATCCTAGGGAGACAAAGCTCCTCTTTCCATTCCCTGACTCAGCAAGCTACATATTACTCTCAGAAATAGGAGAGTCCATAGGTCTGATGGAGCAAGTACATAAATAGAAGAAAAGTCACCTTGAAAAAGTCAGTGGAAGAACTCATGTTCTTATAGCAAAACAAGCTGCTGACAACTTTTTAAAGTGCATCATGTTCAAAGTACGGTCTTATGGATAATGCTTCACTACTTGAAATAAAAGTCAGTAGAAGACAGTTTAAAGACAGCAACCATTCTGTCCACCATGGGATGCAGGCAGTGTTACTGCACACAGAACTCAGAAGAAACAAGAGGTTTGTTTATAAGACCATTTTCTGAAAGATTTGCCATGATGAACCATCACAGATGCAACTCCTTCTCTTGTGGCTAAACAGAAGTATCTCCCACTTGGAATTTTTGAAAACAGGGCAAAACTGAAATATGATTTGGAGCTCAAATATTCTTATAAAAGAAAAAAATCCAGACAGGAGGTCCATTCACAAAATAATCCTTATCTTTTGTGGTGAGGGGAAGGGTTCAGCAGATGAGTTGGGGGGGTACTCCCTTCCCTCAACAAACTGCCAAGCGTAGGAAGCAGGTGATCCCCCTCAACTTGTTACATCTACACTGTCAGAGAAGCACTCCTCAAGTCAGTCTTACAAAACACCCCCTTGGTAGTCTTTTTTTTTCTCCAAGGTGTTTATTTGGTATTTATTTTGTCCCAGTCTGTAACATCATCTGCCATTACATTTGGGAAACTAACCATTCATACTATGGCATTAGTGCAAACATTCAATAGCAAATTCCTATCAGATTTGAGATTAGGAAAGAAAACATCTTATGGTTCTATATCTCTTTAATAATAATACTAGTGTTTACCTCAATAATCCCCTCACAAAGCAACAGAAGATGGAGCCCTCAGAGAAAGATTATTTTCATTAAACTCTCTGTAATGTTCCAGCAATATACAAAATCACAGATACAGTCTTTCTATTTAATTTCAGCTTGGAAAACAATTTAAGCATGTACAGATGCATTTACAGGTGACTAAATATTCCTGGGCACAGGATGAGAATGTAGAATCTGAGCACAACTCAAACCCACCTGGATTTCAGTCACTCAGTGGGTGAGATATGTGTAGAGCTGCTTTATTGTGAAATGAAACCCTCAGTCACACAGTGATGACCCTTTCCAGGTGCAGCATGTCTGAGCGTGTCTCATACATTGCAGCCCAGCACCCTGTGCTCAAAATAGAGAACCTGATATACTGCACCTGTTCCAGTTCATTCCTCTCTCACTTTGGGATTGAAGCCATTCCAGGTAGACAGATCATCTGTGAAGTCTAACACATTTATAAAGTGTGGACATCTCTCAGAAGAGCTTAGACTTTAATCATTAGATGCTATCAGCAGTCTTCTAGGGCTGCTGCTGCATTTCAACAAGCACAGCTTCAGCTGCAACCCTGAAGGTGCATGAGGCAAAATCCTGAGGTCCAAAGGAAGGCCTCTTCCCAAAAATGGGTGCAGTTTGACCTTGATGATAACTCTCATCCAGCTGGAACATTATCAGGTTGCAGTTTGGATGGCACAGGACCACTCTCTGAGCTCATATTTTGTTCTCACCCAGTTGACAGTGACACTAATTCCAAGAGAATTGTTGCAAGAGGTAATTATTAATATATTGTATATTTAACTACTGGTTTGTATCCAAGAGCAGCTTTTGACTCTCCTTGACAGGCACGTCCTGGCATGTATTGCTATACTACAAGAGACACGATCTGCACATATTAATGCATGCACATTTTCTTATCAATAAAAGCTAAGACAAACTGAGCTAAATAAAAACACTGACTTCACAGTGAGGTAGAGAGGTCATTATTAATTAGGGTATGCAAATTAATATTAGCCCTAAACTATGCAGAAATTTGCCCTTTAATATTTGAATAAATTAAAAATTAATTATACAAATGTACTACATGAAATAAGGTCATTCCTTCCAAAGAAAAAAGAGGAAAACTTTCCTGTATAAAAATATCATACAAACGGTTTGTTGTATCCAAGGTAATTACTTTGCTTTCATTTGTTGCACAGACAAACTGAGAAGGTTTTCTTGCAGAAACACCAATTACTGTTTTATTTGGTGACATCTTACTTAGCAACACCTGGTATGCAGCATGCGGGAAGTAAGCATCTTGTTTATAAAAAATCATGACTCCATGTCACAACACTAATGCAGGATGTATACAAGGGATTATCATTTGAGATGAAGCATCCCTGATCTTTCTGTTTATAGGAGACCTGAGATTGGCAAAAGGCAAGAGAATCATTCAGGGTACGAGGGGAGGTCATGATAGAGGTGAAATTTAGATTTAGAAGCTACTGTTTAGTGGTCTATTCCTATTTTTTTTTCCACACAATAAATAATGTAAATAACTTTTGAAGATTTAGCCATGTCCCAAACAAACCACAGATTCCAAGCAAATTCTGAAACTTTTTTTAAAATTTTAAGTGGGTACATACTGTAAGTCTTTGAACTTTAGAGATTTAAAGCAATGAAGAAAGTTTTTCTAAGAGACATTCTTGCAGAGAGAAGCAGAATTTTATTTAAAAGTTCCTTCCACTAGGAGACACTCTCCAAATTCTTTTTATTAGCTCAACATTTTTGTCCTTATATGAGTAAAGTAATACCTTAAAATAAACTTTTTATCATCTCAAAGTTTCTCATAGAGTTTCCTACCTTTTCAGTTCAACATCTACGGATTTCTTAATTTGCATGAAACTAGACATTATCAGTGGAAAGACCTGGAGGAAGAATTATGATGGAGAGAGAAGGCCTGCCTGCTTACTTCCACACTTGCTAACATTGTGTTCCTGACCTTGCTTCAGGGGCCAGTCTTAAATGTTAGAAACAGATTTGCTGAATTGATAGGATACCTTGACTTTGTTAATAATCTGCCTTAGTTAGGCCCCACTAAGGACAAGTCACTTGCCCTAAATCATGGCCTGGACCATATGTGCAGGGACCTTCAGCTGCATGTTTTTCTCAGAGTGAGCACTCTATATGAAGATTATATATTCAACCAATAGTTAAAAATGGCAGATTTATTTTTGTACCCCAGCTAAGGCTGCCAATAACTAATTAAGTCTGATTTTGATGGAGAGGTACTCAATAAAATGTATTAAGAGATAACTTCAGAGAATGCCAAGTGCAGAACTATCCAAAGCCTGTGCTGATGTTGCAACACAAAATGATGTGATAGCAGAATGAGTCCATGCCAAGTCCATAGAGGGAGCACTGTGAGCAAACTGCAGGAAACTGAAATCACACCATATTCATAAGATGTGCTAGCTGTTAAATAAAGGCTTCATACCCAACAGCTCCCATCTGGACATCTGAATCCTAGGCATAGAAGGTTCAAATTGCAGATATTCACCTAGGATTGTCATAGAGTTTTTCTTCAATAAAAATAACCAATAGTTTGAAATAAGAAGAGTTTCATCTACAGCTGTCTTTAGGACTGCTTACTTTTGAAAAAATAGCTGTGTGCTTTTTCTATTTTCTCTACCAGTCATCTTACTTTTGCTCTTTCCTACTTCTTCCAACTCATGCCTTCTTTGCTCTGTTTCCCTGAACAATTCCTTCATCAACATTGCTCCTTCTTGTCTTCTTGTGCTTAAAGGCACGATGTTGTAGAGACTTTATTGGTTACCCTTTTCCCCACAGCATTCCCTTTAGGTTGCTTTTGTTTTTCTTCCTCCTCTGTA
The DNA here is from genome assembly GCA_013400575.1 of Peucedramus taeniatus. Taxonomy (NCBI): domain Eukaryota; kingdom Metazoa; phylum Chordata; class Aves; order Passeriformes; family Fringillidae; genus Peucedramus; species Peucedramus taeniatus. Next base: position 37,003 of record WBNO01027583.1, on the reverse strand, counting down.
AATAGGGCAGAAACAAACCAGAAGCATTCCTAGCAGTCATGTGTGGGTTTCTAGATACTTCTTTGCAATCCAGAGCTTAGATGTAGCTGGAAGCACTAACTAAGGAGCCACCAGACCCTGTAGATCATCAAAATATTAGGCATTAAAATCTTAAAAACAAAAGTAATAATCAGTGCCATGGATGTATGACATTAATAATTAAGAATAATAAGAATAGGAAAAAATCACTGTTCCTTGTTTCTTCTGCTATATGAATGCCATCCCAGTGTGTCCCTGATTGCAACAGCAAAAAGTGTTCTATCCGTAGGTATTCCTCTATCTCACAGCTAAAATTTGAGAAGCTGGGAGAATGTGGGTTCCAGCTCCTCTTCCTGGTTTAGTGACCAACACTTTTTGTTGCAGCTCGTTGACTTTTTTTGCCTGGTGTGTTTAAACCCAGGCAAAGCGAAGATGTTTCATGCACAGGGACTAAGGGGAAACCACAGAAAATCTGAAGCAGCCAAAGTGCTACTGTGTCCTCCATTCCCTGAGAAGGGGAGACAGTGTTTATCAGCTATAATTGCTTGGAACTTGGGGGAAATGGTCTCAGCCCCCAGAGCTGGGGTACCTTTTGCCCAGGTGCTGGATCTCAGTCCCTTTCAAACACCTCACAGAGCACACCTCTCCGCTCTGGTGCAGTAACGGCTTTCTTATCTTCTGCACTTTTGTGCAGTTCTAGTTTCTTTTAATGTCTTGCAAATTAGTTAATTCAAATGCAATTGCCATGTCTCTCCAGAGTATTGAATTATGCTAATAAGAACATATTCTTGTTCTTCTAGTGCTTTATTCAGGATATAAACTAGAAATTCAAATATTCCTCCTGACTTGTTTTATTTATCAGTGAGGTCATTTTAGTAATTGCAAATCTTATACTCTAAAATATAATAATATTTTAACCTCTTTTAAAGCTTCCCAATGAACTAGAATTAACCTATAAGGACAAAACTAAAAAAGGAAGTGTAGATTACACTGGTGATCTCTAGTAACCACAAAAAGTTTCAGCTAGAATAGGTGGGAAGTCAGCTACAGGACTGTAAAAAATGAAGTATTTTGGTGTAACAGCATATTGATTTCTCACAGTATTTAGCAGTGTATATTGATATCAAATAACGAAATTCAGGCTTGTAGCAAGAGTTAACTTCTTAGATATATTCAGAATGATGATTCTAGAGAGAGAAATAATGATAACTGAGTACTAAGGTGGAAAAATGTCATACTTCTATTTGATTTTTTTTAAATTCCTTTAATGAATATTTTACTAATGTATTCCATTTGACAAAAAATTCAAAACTAATTATGGTAAATCTGTTGCTGAGTATCCAAATGTAAAAACAAAGAACCAAACAAACTAATCCTACAGATATATGCAGGACTAAGCACCAAAATAATTTCATTAACTTCCAGTTCTATGATTCTGATTCTCTTGAGGGAGATGTTAGGATTCATTATCAGCAGATCTTTATGAGATAAATATCCAAGAACATGAATTGGTTGCAAACCATAACCTGTTGCTCCTTAGTGACTGAACAAACCCATCTCCTTACAGTACAAAACCTTCTCCTTCACCCCAGCTCAGCAATTCTCATTTCAATCTCTGGGGTTTTTTGTCTGAATAGCAGATTTGTTTATCAAACATCTCTAAACATACATGTTTTGCATGTGTTTTTGCATACCTTACTTTTCTTGTCCAGGTCAAAGTAGTTCCTCAAATTATTATGACAAGAAATGAACCAAATAGAATTTTAAAATCTCTAAGATCTGAAGAAAAAGATGTGCAGGTCCTTAGGACAAGCTTCCTTGGAAATCTGAAATTTGTGAGAGCTGACTTGTGGCATGCACTAATAATATGTCTGGAGACTTTGGCACGTAGGAACACATGGATTAGTCTGAGCGTCACGGAGCAAAAGATCACAAGGCCTCTTTTGTCAGGGAAAGGTGCTGACAAGAAGGCTGTATTCATTAGTCCTTCCCAGAGGTTTTGTAAAATGTGGGATGTCTCTTTGCTGAGCTTCATTCAAATATAAAACTGAAGCCCTATTTCCAAATCTCCACGTGTGATGGCAGTCCTAGTTACTCCTGCTATATTTTTGCTCCCTATAAACAGAGGACTTTATGCATATCAAGACAAAGTAGAACTTTAAATATTCATCTCTGATTATTTTGTTCATTTCTGACATCACAGCATGCTATGGAAAACCTAATCAGTAGAGGCAGAAGAAAACACCAAACAGAGCTATCTATATCTTTTCCTCTGAAAAATATAGCCAACATTTTATGTGGGAACAGTTATTTATGCTAGTCAAAAAGAGCAAAGGGACAATAGCCATTTTATCCTTGACACCCTAAATTGATAGATAAATAACACACACAAGACGAACAAGGCTCAGACATCAAAGCAGGCAAATTAATGCCAATCAATGCCCATATTCTTTTTCAAATAGGTTGATAAACCTATCTGTTTGCCAAGCATAAGTACTGAAGTTTGCACACTGTATATATGTTGCCATTGGGAGCTTGGACTTAGGGAATCTGAGAAATAGAGAAAATAAATCAAGAATTTATGACACAAACTCATAGTTTTCACCCTACTGAAACACTGATGCTGTACTGTCACAGAAAGTCTGCTATTACAGTTGGTATTAAACAGGGTTCATAATGTAAAGATATGAAATTCATCAATGCATGGCCATGGGAAACTGCTGTAGAGTGAAGCCATTTGAATGCTTAGGAAGAAAATAAGGCTGTCACAGTAAACACAGTAAGACTTCTGATATTCTTTTCCATGAATTAACCTCCAGGCCTTTACCAGCAGTAATGAATCAGACATCCAGATAAGGTATGGTGTTCTTCAATTTGGAGTGGGGAATCCTCCCTCATTAACAGTGAAGGTATTTGCACTTTCATGCTGTGTACCACAACCTCTGTTGCCTGAAAAATGAACAGTGACTTTAGTTTACAAGCTACCCAATTTCACAGAGTTCTAGCTCTCCTTTGTTTATTATGTCTAAACCTACAGCTATACTAATCTATCTGGAAAAGCCTTGCAGTAAAAAGATTGTTCCACGACTTCCCTCGTTGTACCCCTCAGGAATGATTTGACCAAAACCCAATTATGAATGAGTGAAAAGAACAGGGGAAAGAAAATGACAGAAGATACTAGTTTCTATATCACTGCTAAGAAACCTTAGCTCATTTGTATTCCCCACCCTCAACAGACAGTTTTGGAGACTGATAACATAATTTTCCTAAAAGAAGGTGGCAGATATAGAAAATCAACATGTTTGGAATCACAAAGGACACAACAGTATCCAGGATCTTGCAAGAAATTCTATTGCTGTAGTTTCAGAAGAAAATTCTACAACTGCTCTGTGATGTGAGCCTAAGGAAACAAAAATATCTTCAATTATGGCTGAGACTGGGCAGTGACAGAAGTCATAGCTGTGACTACCAAGTATTACAGGGAGGATACTGCACTAATGGGTGCCCACTGTCCACAAACTCCAGCGCAGAGTGGAGTCTATCCACAGACAAGCTTTCACGTAAAATGAGATCTGATTACTATATTTCTAAAGTCTGTCAGCTTGTCTATATACTGTAGGTGGGAAGTGTTTCACTCACTCCTTAGGAGCGTGCCAGACCTTGATTTGCAGGAATTATCTGAAGAATAAGATATCAATACTGATATCACAGTTAGTCTTTGGCCTCACACATGAAAAAGCCCCAACAGAAACAAAACAAAACAATATGCTGATAGTTTTAAGGTGAGAGTGCCCAGGAATTATTATCCATAACCTGAAATTTCTTAGTTCTGCAGGTGGGCAGTCAATGTGTCAGAATAATCTTGATGAAAATGTTCTTGTATTCTCTTTACCTCACGTGTACACTTCATTGCTAGCCACACTCCTCCATTCAACCTTGCCTTAAGTAGAAGGGAATTTGTGTCTCCCTTTGAGCTTGTATCATCTCTAGCAGAGATCTTGCATCAAACATCAGCTTTGGTTTGCTGGCTTAATTTTTCGGAGGCAATTTCTTCTTCTCCTACAACTAGAACTGCAGTTTCAGAACAGCCACAGCTCTAAACCCTCCTCTCCAAGGAGTCTGGGAGCAACCAACCAGGCCAGTTTGGAAAGAAACTTTAATTCATTCTTTGTTCAACAGGAAGGAAACCAAAGTCTGCATACCAAAGCTTTATTTCAAAAGACCAAACATCAGCAGTTTTACAGTGATCTTTAATTTCCCATTTGGTTCAAGAAAAAAAAAATACTATCCAAAACAATTATTGCCCAGAACAAAGTTCTCAAAGGGCTTTCCATCTCTGAAACAGTCTTGCTAATGATCCATTTTCAGTGGTCTGTCCTCCTTTTCTTTACGAGTTTCCTGCACACTCATTTTCAATTAAATTAAACCTTCCTATTTAGTTTTTTTATACTGTCATTTTGTATGAGAAATATCAGGACAGATTTTTAAAGGGACTCTGAATGCCTTACTCTTCATCTGAGTCACCATTCTTCACAGGACACCCTGAGCTGCATTCTCAGGAACCGGCTGCAAGCATCCAGGCTCCCTCCCCTCCTTTCTGACTGAGGCTCTGTATTATTCCAGCTTTGCAGTACTTGTGGTGGTGCTGCTTACAGGTCTCACAGGCCTTTCCCAGTCCTTTAATTCCATTTGCAAAACACTTGCAAAACCCTGTAGAGTACCGAAAAGTGTCAGGGAAATGTGACATATTTATATCCAAGCTCACATGTTGCTCATAGTACCTCAGCAAATATTTTATTGTTTTCTGCTTTAAGGCCCACTGATACTTTTAAAATGTGATCCCTTGGGCTGCTGAAGCAATGAAGCCTGATTTCCTATGGCAGCATCTCTTCTTTAAATTCATTGGTACCCTCTAACAGTGAAGGCACAATAGGATCCCATGGGCTTTATTTCTCTCTTGTTGCATGAAATTTGTAAAAAGGGGTCATTTTTGAGACAGCCGCTGCACAAATTTGGGTACAACTGGCTAATGGATGTCTAAGTTTGGGGGTAGAGGTTTGGTATGCAGATGGATAGCATGACACAGATTGTATCTCCTTATAATAAAGATTAAAATAATTCTCTGGTACTTCAGATATCCTACTTAGGGCAACCAAAGGGTGAAAAAGCTATGGCATTACCCAGTACACCATTCAGTGCCAGAGATGAAATACAGTAAAAGAAAATATCCCCGAAAAGAAAAATAGACAGGACCAGGCCACACTTGTTAAGAGAATATGTCAATGTTTAACACTGAAGATGAATCATAAGTTGTACTGCTTACTGTCAATAGATGAAGCTGGGAAATTGGTGTTCAGTGGAGCAAAGCAGGATCTCTGTAATCAGAGTGCATAATCTAAAACACATCACTGCAAAGTGGGGAGGGGGAAGTGACTAACCCAAGAAGATGGACGTTGTTCATTTTAGCTGTCAGGGTGAGTAAGTAAAGATAAAAACAGCTTTTAGATTCACAACAAGCTCCTACAAATCCCTGACTAAAGGAAGCAGCATTTTGTTACCTGGATTCTGCCTTTTCTGGGTCTTGCCTAAATTTCACTTGCATGAGCAGGCTGAAGAAGAATTTCCAAAGCTTTGGGCAATTTTGTATATCTGTCTTTTATTGCCCATCAATTTTTTTCAGAGAAAAGATGAAGGGTCCTTACATTGCTCCTAAATTAAACATTTACTGACTGCTAATTTGGTAATGCATTACTGCTGTAAATGATTGCTTGTGAGGCAGTGGAAAGATGGGTCTGAAATGCCTGCCTATTCCTGTAGCCTTCGCATCCTGTATGCTCATACAGGATTATTAATCTTTGTCAGGAAGGTCAGGAAGCATCACATAGTGATTAATGGTAAGTTGCAGGGGTTTCTGATAACTGAGCTCCAGGGATTGTGGTTGAAACCTGTGAGATGGCTATTAATACCTCTTTTGCCCTTCCTGTAATTCGCTGTGACTGCAGATGACTGTTGAAGAATTGCTGGCTTTTCATCTTGCAAGGACACTCACCACCCATCTCTCTCCTCAACAGGGTCAACATTTGTAGACCTTTTGTATTGCCAGCTGGGCACTAATGAGAAAGCATCAATGGACCAGGAACAGCTGCATCCACATTTCTTTCCCTGTCCATGGTAGGCATTGCCCTCTGAAACAAGCTCACAAATAGCAGGCTGGAGCATGTAAAAGGGTAAGATAAAACACTCCATGTCAAAGGAGTACAAAGAATACAAACACTGTTTCTTGGTGAAATACGTGCAGGAGTTTTTTTCTGTGCTCAGATAATTTTAATCATATTCTTAGAGACTTCATCCAAGGCTGCCTCATTGAAAAAAACAAACAAACAAAACAAAAAAAAAAAAGCAAAGAAAGCCCCCAAAACCCCACTAAAAACCCTTTTTTTAAACTCTAAGCTTAGAGAATACGCATCCTCCTCAAATGTAAGACTATGTCAAAACAGGGTCAGGAAAAGTCTGGCAGGCAAACTTGTAGAAGAATTCCAGTGAGGATGCTCATCTTGCTAGGATAGGAAGGAAACAAAGCTATATTTTCTGTCTTTGGGAAATGCTCCTGGTGATTCTGAACCCTTGCTCTTTCCACCAGAGCACTCACTCTCTGCTGCTTCCAAACCATGGGTTTCGGGGTAGGAATGTGAAGCGATACGCGGAATAAATGAACTCCACAACTAGGTTTAGTTATGCAGTAATACATAACATACTAGTTATGTATGTTGACACCTGGCACAAGTGAGACAGCTCTCATAAGGACTTGTGCCCTGAGCCTCGGGCTGTCCCACAGCTTTATTCACAAAGCTATTCCATATGTAAGAGATTGCACAACTTTGCTTATGCATATTCAACTCCTGACCCCGCCTGTCCTCGCCTCGTATGGTAATCAGATCCACGCCCTTCTGGCCATGCCTTGTTGGCTGTGGTGGTCACACGGGGGTCTCTGGGGGTCTCTGAGGCTGAAGATTTTGTGGTCTTCCTCGAGGATGAACTTTTGAACCTTTTCTCCTCTCGCATGCGCTTCTTGGTCCCTCGGTCCTTATCTGGGTATTCCGTGGTCTTAATGAGCTTGGAGACAGAGGGGTTTCTTTATCTGGGCTTTTTGTATCTCTTGATCTCCTCTTGGTATTGTTTTCTATGTAAGAAACCTGCGAAATTTGTATTTTCCTATGACCTTTGTACCATGGCAGGGGTTTCTTAAGTAAAAAGGTTAAACTTCCACCCAGAGTTCTACAGACTAAACTTTAAATGCTCAATTTATATTGCTATTTCAAGTGAACTCCAAAATCTCTATTTCAAATGCATGGCAAGGTCAGTTAACCTCTCTGTTCTTTCTGGTCAGAATGTCCACACTAGGAGTAGAAAGAGTCTCACAGGTCATGTTGGGTGAGTGGAACAAACTCTCCAGGGGAGAAATGGTGGCTAGATATTAGGGAGATGTCATGCATGGATATTCGAAGATGCTTCAGTGTCTAATCTGTTCATTATGGTGTAATTTAGGTACAGAAGTGTTTTGAAATTCTTTCATGTCTATGTCATGACATAGACATGTCTATGTCATTTTTCAGATACCTAAACATATTCTAAAATTTTCTTCTGACAGGCTACTTGAGCAAAAGACCTTTCAGCTATATTTTTGTATGATTGTGCCTCTTGTTAATTACTCTCTGTTTCCACATTAAATTGAAATCATAAATTCATTGCGCAAGCAAAAGTGTGCACTTGCATAATCCATAATGGTATCCAATTTTGAAATAGAAATAGGAAATGCAGAGAAGCAAGTGTATGGAAATCGAAATATTTTGAAAATTGCTGGTTTTTTTTTTTGTTTTTTTTTTTTTTAGGATGCCTCTTCCTTTGTCCTCTAAACTGTGTATTTTTTTGTGTCCTGGAAAACCACTCTATCTTCTGTATCTTCACATAAATAGTTCTTACGGAAGGGGGCATCAAGCAGTATCAAATTAGCTGCCATAGAATTTGGCCACTTAATGCTTTTGCTGTCAATGTCACCCCCCACGCTGAGTCACTGTTAAGTGATTGAGCTGATTTAAGCTAATGCGTTGACTAAGTCATTTATTTACATCTTGCTGCCACAAGTCTAAGAAACTGCTAAATGTATTAAATAATCAATCCACTCAGCAGCTGATGATGCAGTGGTAGAAATTAAGTCCTACTAGGTTTTTCTGATTGCTGTCAAAGAGGCTCTTTGGATGCTCTGAACATGCGCAAAAGGATAACAATCCAACAAATATAGTCCACATTTAGAAAAGCCTGCATGACTTTTGAAAGAAAAGACATAATACAAAGAAACTGAAAAGATAACAATATATGATTTTTTGTTAGGGGCTGAAGCATTCTGTAAGATCACTGTACAGGTTTGAAAGCTGTAGACTGCAGTAAGTATCTGGATTACAGTATGTGTCTGGCTGTTTAATGCTTAATGTATTAATGATACAGAATTGTCTGTAGGTTAGACATTATTCACTGACAGGGATATGTGGACAGCATCATTCTGTATTATTTTTTATGGTCATGTCAGTATGCAATATACATAATTCTAAAATGTCAAAAAAAATCGTTCACTGGGGAGAAGGCAATGCAAGGGCTCACCAGAGAGTTGCTTAAGACCAGAGGAATCAAACATTTCATGCCCCATGAAGCTTTGTTATATGCATATTTCAATTCTGTGACTCTTGTAAACTTCACCAGAGGTAAGAACATTGAGATTGTAAATGCTAGCTGCAACCACCATCATTTAACTTTTATGTTAGTTATACTTGTCGGGTGTAGGGTTTAGGTCAATGTCACATCCAGAATTATTCTCTGTGTTAATTCTGAACTAGACCCTGTAAAAGTGAAGATAAAGATGTTTTGGGAATAACAATGCAACATGTGTCTGATTTTCTGCCTACTCATATCCAGAGGACCAAATAGTGAAGACTCATTATTGTGCCTCTGTTCCACTTACACACAGGCATAGACAGTTATTTAAAAAAATAGAGAATATATGCTCAGTGTCCTCTGAACAGTGGGCCTTATTGGTGTCACACACTGACATCAAAACTTGACTTTACAGAAGTCACAGCAAAACTCCCATTGATGAAAAAGTGTTTCATTTCTAGAGGTTTACTCTGCTTTCTCCTAGTTCATTGTAAGAATGAGTGTAAAAAAGCCCACTCTGAAAAAAGTTTTAAAGGTTGGGCTGACATTTTACTTTGGAGTAGTATTTATGAAATGAACATTATAATTAACAGCCTGATTAGAAGGAAAATTTATTGTTAGAGCTGATAAATAATACCAGAAAACAAAGCAAAAAAAATTCTCAAGTATTTAATAAATTGCTTTTATTTGTGAGAAAATTAGTCCATTTTCTTTAAAGTATGTCATTTGAAAGTAGCAGTATTTGTTTCTAATAAAGTGTAGGTGGTAGAATGGAAACATCAGCAAAACAACACTCCTACAGTAAATGTAAAGGGTTTGCCAAAGATGTGCATATTTCATCCTATGATTTAAACAAGAGAAATATCAAAACAAGGGTATTACAGAGACTTGCAGAAAGGCTAAAAATAACTTGATACAGGAAATATTAAACATCTCGTTCAGAAGGAATCATAAAATAAATCATAACACTTTAGGAAGGCCTATAAAAAAGAGAAGCAACCAGTTAGAAATTTAAGAGGACATAAAAGAAAACAAATAAGGTGAAAAAATCAGTCATATTTTTAAAAATATAAAGAAATCGGGATGAATGTTTAATCAAATTAAACTGAATAGCAAACACAATAATAAAAGCATACCAAGAGAAGGAGAGGGAATGTTTAGGGCACTACAGCATGAACAGCTCAGCAGGGATGGTATAGAGAGGTGGTCTTTACTGCAGCTATATTCCTGTATTAGTTTTGTTTACAAAAATAGTTTCACAAAATGCTTTCATAGAGGACAAGGAAGAAATTATTCGTCACGTGGTATTAGCTGCTCCTGGGTTTGGATGCTATGTATTGATGAAAGACATGAAAAACACATATCAGTATTTGTTATTTTTCCAGACAGCTACCACATGGTATTCCCATTGCCGTGAGTATCCCAAAAGGTAGAATGAGCTGGCCTCACAAACGTGAAAGTTTAAAAAGCAACCCATGTATTGCAAATAAGACAAGATAAAGGTCAACAGAATAATTTCCTTAACAAAGTTACTTACTCTGGAAGAAAGTTTGAGACTTTTTTCAGCATTGCACTAGTCAAGGAGAATTAGAACTTTCATGAAATCTCCTTTTCCCCTTGGTTAAAAACACCAACATAAATACAGCAAAATTTGTCTGATAAGAATTAAGATCTCCAAGCAACAACCATTCATCCCCATTACATAAAATCCTCAGCTGCCAGAAGGTGCTTTCTTGTACCATAGATAGCTCCCATTGCTCTCAAATTGCTTTACTGAACTGCTTTAGTCTGTTGATTCACTACAGATTTAAAGGTAATGAGTCTGGCACTGTCCAAAGCACCTCCTGCTAGTTCCTCATACTCAGCTAAACAATTAGGCTGGAGAAATCCAGTGCCATTGAATTCTCATGGTGATTAGTGGCAGCCTGAAAGAGTCCAGAATGAAAAGAGAGCCTCAAAGGGGGTCTTTGCTAAGCCAAATAGGTGGTTGCAAAGAATTAGCTCCTCATTGCCAGAGTCAAAATTCAACCACAATAAGAGCCTGCTTAAAGCACAGTTGCTGAGAAAACTTCCCACAAGAATGCTACAAAGAACTGACCAAAACTCACTTGTCATAGATGAAACAGATGATAAAGAATAGAGAAAGGGAGAAAAAACCAATGCTAATGAGAACACAATAGATTGTGAATGCAAAGAAAAATTTTAGAATTATAGTTTAAAATATAGTTATGTTACTATATAAATAAACCACAAATAGTTTATACATGTAGTTTAATATACATTTTAAATATAGGTTTGCTTGAGTTGGCTTTACTATTACCAATGGTACTGCTGCTCTTCTATCACCTGTTATTGCCTGGGACCCTGATTTGTCGCCTCTGTTGATTTTGGCTGTCGGTTCCCAGAGTTTGATTGATTATTGTGAGCAGCAAGAGAATTCTCTGGTGAAAAACTGCCACATACCAGAATTTATCAAAACAAATAATTGGCAGGACTGTGAATTTACACTTTCTGTGTACAGTGTAGGAATATAAAATAAGTATGAAACCCAGCTTTATAGGCTGTTTCTTTAAACTGGGTCAAGGAAAGATTATGGTTACATCATTCAGTTTGCTGCACAGTCAAGCAGCTGAGGAAATTACCCACTTACTTGATTTTTTTATGAACTATGGAAATCTCAACATCAGGCCATGCTTACTGTCAGAGTCTCCAGGACTTCAGAACAGAGATTATACTGCACTGATGTCAGTAGAGGGCTGAATATAAATGCTATAGGTGTAGACATGAGGGGGATAGTTACATAAAATTAATAGTAAAACAAGTCTTCGTACTCCCGGAAGCAAGAAGCAAAAAGGTGTCTTTGTGAGTGCAGTTCTACACACATTGCTGTTGCCAGCCACTTGGACTATGACCTTGTAAGGAAAATTAATCCACAAACATCAGAGGTTTATGTCCAAAAAGGAGNGTTTATTTGTAAAAGCAAATATCTTTTTCCATTCATCAATCAGTGTAATCCTTCCCGTTGTTTCTTTTACCTCCCAGTGCTAGTTTTATCTACCAGCAGACCCACAGCTTGTTTGGAAAGACAAATCCACTATTCCTCTCAACCTAAAACTTAGACAACTACAAAACCAACAATAAACTACTGAGAGAGCAGCTCTTCACACTGATGGTAAGTACTCAGTTGCTAGATCATAAAAAGAATAAAGTTTTCATTTTATCTTAACATAATGGGATTATCTCACCATTTCTGATTTTGCTAATATGGTCAAAATGAAGGACTGAAAAAAAAAAATCAATCTGTTTTTATCTAAAGCCTTTATAACATGAACAATCCAAGAACAGCAGGGTTTGTGAATTCTGGAGCAAGATTGAAATAGAAGATCTGTTTTAATGGTAAAATCACAGCTGCATTGCCTTCATGAACACAGCAGGTTTACAAGGTGGATCTGAGTACATAGTTTGTTTTTATATGCAGTTGTGATGGGATATGAGAAGCTGTTGTAGGTCTGTCCTTTCCAATTACTGAGTTTATCTGCTTATGTTTGAGCTCAGACTTTTAGTATAAGCACCATAAAAGGTGGAGCTCATCCCTGGAAAACTGCATAATTTCTCTGTTGTTACAGCTGATGATCAAGTACTGCCTAGCCCATTCCCTGCATTTACATCAGCTTTTTCTTCATTTTGCTGCTAATCTCTAGTTGAGAGCTTACATAGCCCAGGAGCAGTGTCACACTGCTCGTCCTTTGAAATTCATCTTTTGTTGTTCCTTACAACCATGCAAAATGGATCTCACGGAACTGTTTGGAGCAAGATGATATTTAAAGCTCCCTTTCTGTACAAGTGGAGATGACCCCACTGACAGCAAACTTCCAAAAGAAGGTTCCTAATACTGAAGTGCCATCCCACTGAGATATTAAAGGAAATATGGGGGTAATGGGTATCAGATGCATAACTTTCTGAGGAATGTTAAACCCCTAGCAGAACAAGGTTAAATCCAGAAAAGCCTGTTACAACTCTGTGTCTTTGGGGTTACCTGTGACTGTCTGCCCATAAATTTGGAAATCATGGCCAAGAGATGTTAAGCACTTCCCTAATCTTCACTGTCAGTGAGAGCTGGCATCAGGCTTTTTGGAGCCCATCCATGGGTTAAAGTAAAAAGCTTTCCCTTTTTCTGTCCAACTCTACTCTGACTTGCACAACTACATAACAATCTCAGGGATGCCCATCAGGCCCTGACTGCTCACCCCTAAAACCACCTTTGCAACCAGCCACTGTTGCTTGTCTGGCTGTTTCTCTTAAGAACCCAGGGACAGAGAAAAGTGCTCTTGTTCACTGTGATATAGCTTAAAGAAAAAAACATTCCAACAGCTTTTGCATTACCAAAATGTTTTGCTGTTTGCAGAAAGGCCTGAGTAGCATACCAACAAAAGCATGACCTTCCTGCACAAATAATGACATATGGAAAGGCAGCTCCTTCTGCAGGGCAGTGGGAACAGTGGGTTATGAGTAATGAAAGTCTTCAAGGGCACTTTGCTTGAAATGGTGCTATGTACTTTCTCTGCCCTAGTGCAGACACACCACTTATCACTCTAATTGAATCAGTGACTTATTCTTATAGACAAACGTACGCATTGGCATTCCTGGAAGGCTGTGCAGGATGCTGGGATAAAGACAAGTAGGTCCATGCTGTCTGGAGCGTTATGTCAGTGTCACTTCATGTACCTGTAATGCTAACACCCATGCTGTGGTAGCACACTGAGACAAAGTGACATTCTTACGTATCTAGATGTGTTGCCTCCCACATGAAAGGACCTTTTTCTTCTTTATGGGACATAACGTCAGCATATACAATAATACTTTTCTCATTGGGCTCAGAGACCCATAGCAACTCCCAAAACCTGAACATCTGACACAACTGTTCTGGTTTTCATTTATCATTTTTATGGTTTTTTCAGTTTTGTATAAATGGCCTTGCATATCTCAATGTCTCAGTTCATTACAATGACCAAGGGACAATTCCCTTTTAGTTTAGGATACCTGAGGCTCCCCATGCAGAATGGCTCAAACTTCAGCAGGAAGAGAAACTGGTGCCCACCCTCTGCCAGTACACCCAGCTAGGACAGCACTTGGTCATTCAGCCAGTGTTTGTGTGTGTGTGTGTGTGTGTGTGTGTGCACTTCTGGGTCAGATGTCAGTAGCCAAGGAAAGCAGATTATTGAGGGTGAAAAAGAAAACTAATGAAAACCACAGTTCTGTGCTACTTATGACCTATCTGGGTTTTGCTTGGCTTTTTTAGTTTTAGTTTTAGTTTTTATTTTGTTATCTGGAAAAATATATTTAGGAAAAAAAATGTATCAGTGAAAATCTGTTTAACTGCATAACCATTGATCCTAAGCTAGATCCTCACCATAGATCTTCACCTAGATCCTAACCTAGACTTTTCATCTTCCACACAGAATAAAAACTGATGTGGAATGAAGGAGTGAAAGGATGTCTGTTTGTAAGAAGAATAAAGTAAACAAGCAAAATTACAAACAAGTGGGAAAAAATATTTATTTTGACATGAATGAAAGGTCTCACTGGGCTAAGATGAAAAATATTCAATTTTAATTTATAAAAACTTCTCCATGCAAAGAATGATAAGTTGCAAGAGCAACTTCTTGTACAATGCTTGGTGATTTAAACCATTATTTTTTGGCAGTCACCCTAGTCTGATTTACCAATGCATTGTTTCCCTCTCAGCCTATTATCATTTATTACAGACACATATAAACCCAGCAATTTTTATAGCAGTGTTTTTATTAGTCCATTTCAATTATGTTGTTTGTTTTGCAGACTGTAATGACTTTAATCCTCATTTAAATACAAAAAAAGCATTATCCAACAGCTAATTATTAGAATATGTTGGAAATTATGATTAATTACCCCCCCCCAAAAAGCCATTAGTCTAATGTAGATATCTATTGTGTATCTACTAAGTATCTTAAAGATAGTGAAGAAAAAGCCTTTTGAGAGAACAAGGATAATGCAAATGAGAATTCCTCTTCACTGCAGCTTTGACACCATAATTAGCTCACTCTCCTCCCAAAAAGATGATGAGAGGGGCATGTGGGAAAAACATGTTATCTAAGTTACAATGACTAATAAAAAGAATACTGAAATAGTGTCAGCTTTTTCTAATTCAGAGAGAAACATTAGTAAAAAAGTCCTGCTGATGCATTCCCAGCACCAGGACTCCAATATTTTTCACTTGCATGTAATCAGAATATGACTAATGCTGCAAAAAAAAAGTTTTAATTATAATTCTATAGCAAATTTTAATAAATTGCCACCAACTGCTTTCAGAGTGGATTTGTACCACTATGCCATAAAATTGCACCATAAAAAATTTCAGAACAATGTTTGAAATTATTAGATATGGGAAAACTTGGAATTCTAACAGGAATATTCTCCTTTCATCCTCAAAAGTCGCTTTTATTTTTCTAGCACCTAAAATACCACCAAAGAAATAAAAAGGAGATTGCTTTCACAGATTAGCAAAATCCTTTCTAAGTCAAACAAATATTTCAATATTTCAGTAGTAATTCTAGTGTGGTTTTATACCTGAAAACAAGGGGAGCCCTTAGGTTTGCCAATCCAAAGTGAGACAATAGAAAAGCTACACTTGTTCACCCAGAAGTAGTTAAACCCTTAGAAAGCACACCAAGACATATTCCAGAGCCTCTTTCCCAGATATTTTTCTGTTTCTTTGTGAAATAATATTTCTAATGAGCAACAAGGGAGTAAGCCAACAAGGTATGGCAAATCAGTCAAAACATTTGGAATGCAAACTCTTATGATTGTGTTTATAAGTTAGCAGGCAAGACAATATTCTGGTCTTAGCTCTCTGTATGAATCCTACCATTCCTGCTTGAAATTTGAAATTGCTTACAAATACTTACCCCTGTAAAAACCTGAATTATAACATCTTTCCAGTGTGGGGAAGTTTCAGCAAGCCCTTCTGTGAAAAATAGCATGTTTTCTTATATCAAAGTGTACCATGGGGCTAACACATGTATCTCAGATTCACTCTAAATGCCTTTGTTTCTGTTGGATATTATCATGTCTGGGGGAATTGCTCCACTCCTGAACCTAAAGACTGCAGAGAGAGAATGAAAATAGCAACTCTCTACACTATGCTGTCACTCTTAGGTAAGATCACAGGTAAGGTGGAGAGGGAATTTAAATCCTTCTACAGCAAAGCAAAAAATTATTTTAAGGCTTGAATGTTCCTTTATTCCACCCCAAAATATACTTTTTCTGGGGAAATTGTCCTGGGTCCTCTGTAGGTCTTGTTTGTCTGGACAGCCCAGAGACAAACCAGACACAAAACTATGCTTTCTTCTCTACTCATCCCTGCCTATGTTCCTTATTCAGCCTCCTGGCCTCAGCTCTCAGAAGGGGAAGAGGGGATGCTCCTTCCTCCACAGACAAGTGCTTTTAGAAACCCACTGTCAACTACAGTGGAACTGCTTTGCATTGAATTTGTTGTGTCCTTTGAGACACACTGAAAATAAGATGGAAGATTTACCTGAAGACCTCCCAGGAGTTTCAAAATTGCTTTGGCAATACAGTCAACCACCCAAGTTAATAAAGCAGCTTGCTGATGGAGCTGAGTACTTGGGAAACATGGCTGCAGGGCTTTGAATGATTTCTTATGCAATTACCTACAAAGCAGCTACAGAGTTTTTATTCAATTCTCTCCAACAAGACTGAAACACTTGATTTTCAGGTGAATTGTGGCAAGGTTGCAAATAGTTGAGCAATACATAATGAGATAAAGAAGTAAATAATTATGGCCAATGTCCTAAGGACCAATATGAAAGACAAGGAAATTCTACTGGTTTACCTACCTCATCATATCATATTCTGCAGCAGATCATAAAGAGAAGTTTTATTTAAACTCATTTAGTTATATATCACACCTGCATCACTTATGTTTGGCGTTTATGTAATATTGTCCTAGATATCTTTTTTAATCTACAGTCAGACACTATGTAATTACATTACAGTGTTACGTGTGACTGTCACTTAGAAGGCCAATAATTAACATTAACATTACTGTGGAAGAACATACCTGGAGACCCAGAGAATGAAATACCAAATTCAAAGGCAATAGGTTGTACTTCATTGTCTTGGTTTGTAAGACAGGTACCTGCCAGCAAAAGCTGGAATCTCCCTTTGAATAGAGAATGTAAACCCTCTCCCTCAGATTATTATAATTTTGCAATTGGAGGCTCTCAGGCAAAGATTTGGGAGTGGGAATAACAGTTCTTTACTAGGAATATTAGACAAAACAAAGAAAATACGAATGTAATAGCACTAAGAGACAAGCAAAACAAAAAAAACAACAAAACCTCAGAAAAACCATGACAGAGTCAGGGATGTGACCTGACACCCTGGGTGTCAGGGTGTTAAAAGCAGTCCAGATGAAATCCTCCTGGAGTAGTAGATGCAGTTCTGTGAAGTGGAGGTGGTCCTGTAGGAAAGTCCAGTGGTGACGAGATGAGTCCAGTCTTCCTCTGGGAAGAAATCCAGTGGAAAGAAAAACAAGCAGGGTCCTCTGGTACTCCCACGTCCTTTCCGAAAGGTGCCCTTATGACCGGACTGTCCTGTTCCACTGCTGTCCCCAGGAAAAACCTGCTGCCCCTTTGTTTCAGTAAGTACCCATAAGTACCCAGCAATTAGTTACCTAGCAAAACCACAAGGAAAAAAATTCCACAAACACAAAAGAAACAGGTCCAACCTCCAACATTTGTGCATTTTAAACTATGTAAATCCACTAACAACACAAATCTTTAGTTTGAAAGAGGGGAGGTTTTAAGATCACTCTGATAGTCCGCAAGTATTTAAGTGAACCCTAAAACCAGAAGAAGATTTTTTTAGGTACATTTCATTTATGACTCCCAATAAGCATGACTACAAATAGGCTGTACCTGCCAGTGTACTGTCTAAGTTACTATTCTCAGTGATATCTCAGAAATAGATGCCATAATTAGGCTTTAATCCTGACAAAAAAAAATGCTTCAGATCCCTGAAAAGTGTTGGTGTTAATTGCTGCTGTTCTACCATGGCGTCTCATGTAACTACTGGGTTTTTCATCAAAGACCACTGTAGGCATCATACACTACCAATTCAAGCTCGATAACAGATTTTATAATGCTAGCACTTCTGTGCAAAGAGGTGACTATTGCATTAAAGGTATTTATACACAGCCGTTATATGGTTGATTTTCTGGTCAGATTTAATTAACCTATGCCTGTCTCATCCACTTCTAAAAGAATGCAATCAATGCAAATGTTATTAGTGCTACTAGCACACTCTACTCTTTCCAACTTAGAAATACAAATAATTATACAAATACACCTCTAAGTAAAAACAAAATATAATATTGACCCTATAAGACTTTGCCCACAGAACACTTATTCTGAAAATGTATTAGTAGTACTACTGTTCACTCAGCTGTATCCTTGGCAAGTAAATAGTTGTAGTATGGAAAGTGGTATGATCAGTTTTGAAAAATAGTTTCAAATAAGCAATGTTCAAAAGCAAACTGAGAGCACACTAGCACTCATGAATTGAACAGAAACACTGGAAGGGCTTCCATCCCTCTATGTCTACACCCAGTTTCTGTCCTTACAGCAAGGAGAGCTGAATAGGACAGAGGGTGATTCTGGAATCATTACAGCATTTTTGCCAATATCCAAGCCAATATTTGCCAATATCCAAGTATATCCAAGCCAATCCAGGCCTCATTCAGAGGCACCTTCACATGTCATGCTGCAGACAGAAATGGTACAGAACCTGGGTCTTGTATGGTGCAACTTCCAGAAGGTTGGACAGCTTGAAATTGTCACATTTTCAGATGTTCTGGTTCAATCCAGCTGTGTCTAGGAGATGACACCTGTGCCCAAGCTGAATTTTTAAAAATGTTCAGTCCAGTAAATTAAGATATTAATGTGATGAACACTGAGAAGAGAGACAAGAATAAAGCAAGATCAACTGCCTTCAAAGTCATCCTTGAGGCAGAGACATTAAAGAAAAAATATGAAGTGTGCTTAACTTACCTGCTCAAGTGAGAGAGAGTCATGCACACACAGCACCCTCTAATGAAAAAAAAAATCATGTCATGATTGCAGGTACCTGAAGTAAGGACACAAATTGTAGGAGGAATCTAAGTACCTAAGTATCTTAAACATCAGACAACTGCATGATTGAGCCAAAGGGGAAAAAATGATAATGAATAAGTGACGATAGCAATGGTAAGTGCACAAATACTGAAGAAGAAATCACATGTTAAGTGTATCCCGAGAGGAAGAAAGAGGCAGCAGTGCTCCATCTATGCAAACTTTCAATCATGCAAAACCAATTTGAGCTTTTTCCCAGCACATGCATGGTCTACATTGCAAACTTATTTGGTTACATACCAGAGGACTGGGGACAAAAAGTAACATTTGTAAAAATTCCTTGGGTGCCCTGACAGGCTGGAGTGACACTACAACAAACAAACAAACCACTTTCCCCTCCCAAAACCCAAATGCAACAGCTGTGGGCACCAGGCATGAAAACAGCCAGAGCTAAAAGCTAACAATAGGTCAGCTACAGGTTCAGACTGCCTAGAATAGAACTCCCTGGCTCAGAGTGCTTCATCCCAGAGCTTCAGAGGGAGCAGAAAAGCCACTCTGCAAGACTCTGCAGAGCAAACCTCCACCACAGCAGGGAGATTTGGCTCTTTCATGGACAGACAAAGCCAAACTATAAGCAAATAAACCAGGCAATATTTCACACCACTCGTGGGTCATAAGCCCAAAATTAAGATATAACCAGTGTCTGAAAAAGCTGGGATATAGAAGACAGATCTAGCAGAAGTGCAGGAGCTGAATGCAAAAGAGCTAGAAACAGAGCATAGAAAAACGAGCAAAACAGTATCATAAAGTATGCTTTAGACTTTCCACAGCAGCTTCATTTTGAGTGGTATTTCTTTTTCCCTATCCTTCTTGCATCAAGTAGGAGGAGCAGAAGGCCATTAAGGGGATAGGATTTTCATTTCCACCACACTGTCATAGCGTTCTGTTTCTTAGGGGACAAAAACAATCTCCATGAGGGATTTTCCCATGCATGAAATGGGTTTGAAAACAAATCGTATCACAAGAGTAGCTGTTTAGAAGACTGTGTCCCCCTGATGGGATCTTCCTATGTTATCACATTTTTATTTCTTGTGGCCTCAAGTAGTAAAATATAGAAAATGATGTATATATAATCCCTATATATTTTTCTAGCTTTGTTCCTACTGTTCAAGGTATTCTTACTTACTCCACACATCTCGGCAAAATATGTTGGAATATACAGATAGTCATCTTTTACTGCTTGGTTATGACCATTAGCCAAATGCATTAGGCAGGCTACCTGAAGTAATTTTCTTTCACTGCTGCATTATTAAAAGCAAAGAGTGTTATATTGAGTGATAAAATTAGTTTAGGAGCATAACTTCAGCTAGATAAGAATTTTGCAAAGCTCTAAAGAGCCTAGACTCCTATATTTTTAGTGATACATTTAATTTATCAGTCTCCATGCTTCATGAACAACGAGTATTGCCTTCAGAGTCCTTCTGAGAAACAACATCCCATGAGCAGTAAAACAGTAAAACAGTAAAATGCATTGCATCTCCCCCTGGGCACCAGCTGTGAAGCAGATTGCTTGCATCAGAATTATTTCAGAGATGTTATACTTTCCACTCATGTTCATGCAACGTTATTCACATGAACTACCTAAAAATGCCTTTTTTTGGTTACATTTTTCTCTTGTATCACAGGCAGAAGAATATAAATTTATGCAGGACTAAAATGAATACAGATCATTTACATCAGTAAATTGGGGTTGGTGGATTACATTTTGTGTTCATGTGCAAAAGTATTACTAGACATATAAATTTTCCAGAGACTAATGGTGATGATCTTCAAAAGGTTTTTCTTTAATCAAGGAATATTTCTGAAGGTAGCTATTGGCACTTGCATTGACAAAACAATGTTTAAATTATTATTAATAGGATGGGATTTTAAAAAAAAGTTTAAAGGATGTTTTTAATAAGGGAATTATAATTTTAAAACAGACTAATCTTAGTTCTTTGAAAACTATCAAGATGTTAATTTAAAATGCTGGTTTGCCTGTTTTGGGATGCGATTAACATATTTTAATATTAGAATATTAAATAAATAATAAATTAAATCAAAATAAAATTTATATTTTTGTACTGTATTCAACTAAACCCAAATCTTTGTCAGTTAATTGCTGTTTAAAAAGTTGAAAAAGTTAGACAATCCTTTCTGAATAAAGAAAGACAATGTTCAAAAAGTTATACAGGAAAAGATGACTGCTGTACATTCTCAGACAGAAACCTGTTTTGACATGACATCTGGTGGGATAGAGCTTCTAATTAGAGAAAGTCCAAATGAATGTCAGATTCAACTAATTATTTCATCAGCCAATTAGGGGAACAAGTGATTTCACTGAGATTACAAAATCAGTGAAGGGGGAACGAAAACATTTTGATTTAAAGTGTTTCTAACATTAATTGAAGGCACATTTGTCACTGGCTATGTATTGTTAAGCAGCCCTTCGTGGTTCCCTTCTCAAGCAGCCACAGTTGGGCTTCTTGAATGAACAGGTACCAGAGGCTCTCTGCTGCTTAGCCTTCCTGTCCTCCTTGGCATTAACTACATCTGCTAAACTCCAGGATTTTTCTTGCCAGATGCTCACCTAGCACAACAAAAGAGAAATAGAGGGATTTTATTTTTTTCTAAGTTGAAAATTGAGGGAAAGAAAAATTAACAAGACCACTTTTTTGCCTTGAATGCCCACATCAGTGAGCACAAAAAGAAGATGAACACAGAAAGAAGTTAGAAGCCACCACTAATTTTGGAGCAAGACTGCTGTTTTGTAGCACTGCTACAAGGCTCAATACAGCTTTATTTGCCCATGGTTAATTCTCTATGCACAAGCAAATCCTCTGATGTGTTGAACCCATGCTCCTCAGATACAAATCCCCCAAGTGACTCATCTCCCTTCTCTATCAGCTTCTGATTGCTTGAATACTAGCCCTCCTTTTTACAATAAATCAAGCTACTGGCGCAGGAAATCAGATGGCAGCCACAGACCTTCTATTAGCTTTAGACTCCAGCAAGTTAAAATGTGCATCCCAGATGTCCCAGACAAGCATCTCTGTAACCTCTCACTGCACTTAGCCCTGCTGCTCCTCTGACAGCATGCAGTCACACAATTCCTGTGGGTTAGGTCAGTGCCATATATAGAGGCTTCAGCAGCATGCCAAGATTTGAGCTTATGTCCAGGCTCCTCAGAGGTGGGTCCATTCACCATGTGACCTTTTTTCCCAGTGTTCCATTAGCAGCTCCCAGCTCCCAGTAGAATGTTCACATATCTGCTCACAGCTGGGACATGTGCAGTTGGGCTGATGCACAACCACCACCTGTGTTCATCTATTTTGATACACTGGAATGGTCATGATCCAGTGGGAATGATAATGCCTGAAAATATAACAGCATGCTGTGAATGTCCCACATACTCCCTTATGCCAAGTCTGAGACTTGTGACTCAAATCCACTCACAATTCAGAAGAGAATATAATATCAAGACCTGTAAATTATGTAGCTAGTCAGTTTAAAAAATATCTGTAATTTCTTTTGAATAAGGCCAAAATTTGGGTGCTGATTAGGACTTTACCAAATTTCTCCAAGAGTAGGCATACCTTCTGCTTTGACTCGTTTGACTTGTTAATTTCCAGTACTTTCCAGAGCTTCATTTTCACTTAGAATGTGAGCTTTATTCTCATCTAGTTTTGATACTATGAATTCAAAATAAACTCACAGAAGCGAAGTTTGAGTTAGGGACAAAGACCATAAAATAGAGAAATGGAAATACAATTAGAAAAATTGATCATTAAAAAAAAAAAAAAAAAAAAAGCTGTGAAATTCTATCATACATTTTCAGTTAAAATCAATTTTTATTTAAACTAATCCTATTTCCCATTAATAGAAGTGTTTTCATTATCAACAGCCCAGTATTGGGGTAGCGTCCAGACAGCAAAAGTATTTCATCCTATTGGAAAAGCAAGTGCAGTCCTAGAGAGCATCATAAGGCTGTAACTGGTAGAGATTGCATATGAATGGATGAGCATTGTCACGTTATTGTAGCCTTAGTGGACACCTGCATTCCTCTTCTCTTCTGCGGGCTGGGCCGGGATTCAGAAGCCAGTGCAAAACCCAAGCTGTTACTGTGATGCTACAGCCGGTGCTGAATGGCACAGGAGGGCCTGATGGGATCCTCTGCACTACTCCGAGTCTGCTGTGCCGTGCATGGTGCATGCAATTTTAGGTGATATTGCCAGAGGCCAGAAGTGATATCTTAAGAGGCCAGAGAGACAAAAATAAAGCATCTCTAGGTGCTGACTTGTGTATCTTTTGCGTGTGTAAAGGATAAATGGACCCGAGGAGCTGTTTCTCTCTTCACTGATGAGACCTCTTAAGTACACTATGACAGCTTAGGCCTCTAAGTTACACTGAATTAGCATCCACATCATACAGGTGGGTAAATATTCTAATATTCTAATTTATTTATTCTAATAATTCATAATATTCTAATTTATGTTTACATGTTGACTCCACATGAATGAGTGGCAAAAATCTGCTGAACCCGAGTGACAAACATGATAATTTCATTATCATGAAAACATGATAATGTTTTCAGTGTGAGGAACAAATGTTTAGTTACAGAAGAGACATTTTCTTATTTTGCAAAATGTGTGTTCCCATCTCCCTATGGCAAAACTTCCTATCCACTCAAGAAAACAGAAGGATACAATGACTAGGAGCAGGACCTTCACCTTTGGCTTATGAGCAAATGGCAAATGCAGACACAGAAATTTGTTCAGATGGATGCTTGTGGTAGAGTTTGATGCATTCCTCACAACTGCCCCACCTCTGACTGAAGGCTCAGTGAGCAGGCACTCAAAACAGAGAGGGACTTTTAAAGTGGATTCTAAAATCTGTCCTTTCAAAATCATTCAGTTTATTTTCTAAAATGTCTATAAAGCCCATGTCTATAAAGCCACATTTAAATCTGGCGTCGTCATTTTTTACTACTGCAGTACATATTAGAACCTCAGTCATTGTCATTGGCAAGTTTTTATTGCCTTTTTTTTTTTTTATTAAAGAGAAGTTAGAACTGTGAATGATTTTAAGCAAATCCTTTTATTGGTAAGACTTCTTACATGTCAAATAATAAAATGCTTAGGTACCCCCTACTGAAGAGAGGAAAACTGTAACAAAGTTAATTTTATTGGCTTACACTTGGCTGCATCAACACATAGACTGGTGGATTTCAATCTACACTCGAGGGACCCCTGGGGGCTTCATGACCTTCTTTCACAAGAGCCATATGGTTTCTGCACATCATTCCATAAATCTAATGGAAATATATCAACAGCTGTAAATTAAACCCCATCACATTAGACAGTGCTGCAAAAGCAGTAGTTTAAAGCCTCAAATGATTATAATCAATGATCCTAGCATTGAACACCGAGTACAACCCAGTGTGCTGTGCTGTGGGGAGCAGTGCTGCACGAGTCACTTTGTATTTTTCCAACAAAACAATCTATATTGACACAGCTTAATGAAAATTAAGGGAGTGGATACTTCTGTCATTTACAAATGAATGCTTTCTAATTCTGGGCTGGTATAGTCTTCTGCTTAAGATATAACAAAATAAATTTTAAAAATGTGAATGAATTCAAAGAAGAGCAGACCAAAGTACTGAGCATTAAAAATAAAAAAAATGTAGTACACACAGAAAAGCCTTCCCATCACTCTCCAATATCCACCATCTTTTTTACAGTTCTACTTATACTTTTTTTAATTTTGTTTTTGCTCAGAAAAAGCACAAAACAAATTTAAAATAAGATTTTTTTTGCATCAATGCTCAACTCTTGGTAAAGTAAGAAAGTAAAAGATTTTTGCAACTGTGCATATAATTTTCAGTGTATTTTCATAGTTTACCACAGTCTTATTTCACTGAGCTTAAGGCCAGAAGGGGTCTTATATCTAGTATTGGTTCTTATATGCCACTATATTTCATCCATTTCTTCCTCCATTGAACCTCTGTGTCTTTAAGTCATTCTGTGTCTGTAAGTGTGTATTTTATGTATTTCAGAAAGGCAATTACTGTTGATTTTAAGATATAAAAGAGACCATCCAGCAGGGTGTTTTTTCTAATTCTTAAGCATCTTCACCATTAAGTTATTTTCCCCTCCCTTAATTTCTGAACAGGAGCCAAGGAGTAGCTCTTAGCTCTGCTGTTTCTTTGCAGACACTGAAGAACCTTTTGATACTCAGTGTCCACTTAATCAAATTACTTTGGCTTTATTGATAAGCTAAGCAAATTCACATGGTCCAGTCCTTTCTCTCTCCTGCCTTAGCCCTCCACACACCCTCCCCAAGACTGCAAAGCCAGCACAGGCAACCAGACCAACTCCTCTGGTCACCTTCTGTCCCTCAGCTGCTTTCTCTTTTCTGCCTGCATGGTATTTATGCACCTGGGTTGTGAATTAGTCTAAAATATCCTGGTCCAAAAGAAGGAAAAGAATCAAGGGAGGAAACAATGCAGATCTGGAAAGGGTAGGCTTGCCCTTTTTAGGCAAGCTGGTTTATGCCAGCTTCATGTGCTTGTGCAATGGTGAGATAAAGCACTCTGTTCCGCTCATCAGTCTTTTTTTTTTAATTTCTCATCTCAGATATTTCCAAATCACTCTTCAAGTGCAGGCTCAGGAGGTAAAGGTCGTCTAAGAGTATCAATCCTGCTAGTGGCACTTGCCAAAGCAAAACCACCTGCCAACTGGTATTCATTATTCTCATAGTCATTATTTTCCTCTTCTCATGGCCACAGTTCTCATTCACCTTTTCCACAGTTCTGGACAAGGACTCAGGTGGAATAGCTTTCACATTATAATGTTTAAATGGTTTTCAAGGTTATCTGTCTTCCAAGATACAGTTCCCTCCAGCAATGGCATCCTAAATTACTTAGAAAACATGAGCACATCTCCTATAAAGAGAAAAGTATGTTCATAATTCTCATATGGCATGATTTCATGTGTGTACATGTATAAAGATTAGTCCCACTTTCACAGATGTTTAATACAATTGATAAAGGGAATAATTTCTTGCCTGGATATATATTTTTTGAAATATTTCATTTTCCTTTTAATAATTTTCATGTGCAGAAATGGAAAATTAAATGTCATAGAAAGCTAGGATTCTTGTGTGGAAAAATCATTGCATCACATGTGACTATGAAAAATATTTCTTTCCCCTCACATTTTATTGCTTCTCTCCTTCTTGAAAACTGTTTCTCATGTGTTTGAATGATGAATTTTCCCTACTGCACATGGAAAGCAATCTGCAGATAATATTTTCACAGCAAATATACATACCCTCCTTGAAAGCGCATATGCTGCATTGTTGGAAATGCAGAGTACAATTTTTGTAGACAGACTCGGAAGGAAACTGCCAAGAAGACTTATGGACCAGCACAGCACCACCACAACAGCTAGGGTGGAGATAAAGGGGAGTGTCTCCTGTCTCTTCAGTTATATCAGGCACTCAAACACACTGATGAAGAAACCAAAGTGACTGCTTTGTGCTCCACTTGCACAGAGAATGAAAGGAAGTAAAAAGATCAGTGTAATTGCATAAGAAATAGCAACTGTTCCTCTTTTAATTAATGTTAAAATGCCTTTAAACCAAGGCACTAATAGATCTCTAGAGTTTATGGCTTGGCTTTTTATTGGGTTTATGTTTTGTTTCTTCCCCACACTACTCTATAACAGGTGATATTTCTTAATAATCTATCTTATTAATTATTATTCAGGTATATAGAACTCCTTCTAAGTAGACATTATCTGATTAAAAGCACTTTTAGTGGTCTTAATTTCTATATATGGAAGCTTTTTAAAAGGAAAACCTGTGCCTGAAGTTCATGTAAGTTAAACTACTATAAGTCACTGAAAGGAGCATTTTTATGGGGGTTTGCAGTGATTTTGTTAGTCTTACAATAAAGCTCAGAGAGGCAATCGAGGGTTATGTATAGTTTACATGAAAAGTTGATGTCTGTGTTAACTGCAACCGTATTTTAACAAAATCCACAAATGAAGCATGGATAGGAAAAGTTCAATTAAAGGACCAGGGTTGTCTGAGCAAAAGGAAAATGATGCCATGAAGCTGATAAGAACTGAACTATTTCTCATATTTAGTCCCTAGTGCACAGGTATCCCCAGCAGGAGAAATAGCTTTTCTTGGAAGTGACCTCAGAACCATCTTACCATTCCATCCAACTAAGGATACCCTCTCTGTACACAGGAGTATAAACTGTTTCTCCCTGATAAGAAAAATCTTTCACTTTTCAGGGCTACAAAGAAATTTTATCAGTATGAGATATAAGACAAAAAGTAGATGAGAAGCACTGGTACAACTATGTAAGGATTTCATACTGCTTCCTCTTGAAGTAATGAAACAGGATTTGTAGAGAGAAAGTATCTTTTCTTCAGGCAAATTGATAATAAGAAGGAAAAAAGATAAGAATGAGACCTTTCTTATCTAAAGAGTTTATTAAACTCTAAAGAGTTTATTATCTAGTGTCTCTGCAAATTTTCCTTGTTTCTTTCCCCCCTCCCCCCGACATCCCATCCACATGGAAGCAAATTCCACAGAGACTCAAATTCAGTGATGAAATCTCTAAGAGATACACTGAAGTCTCCCATAGTAACACACTGTCAAAGCCAAACTTTTTCAGGGATTAACATTTTGTGGCTCATTGGCTTCAGAATAGAGGGGAGGATGAATGTCCTGTTGCAGTAAAAAGACTTCCCAAAGCTTTGCCATATTCTGTAAACATAGTTTCACATTGCTCCTTCTCATACAATGACAGGAGACAGAGGAAAAAGAAATCAGGTTCAGTTGTTTTCTTATGGATCATAGCATTAATTTGAAATTGGGAAATTATTTTAATAAAAGTCGGTTATATACTAAATGGAGCAAATAATGACTAGCCCTAAGAGTGCAAATTTAGCTATGCAGAGTAGGGCTCATCATCTCCATTAACCACCACTGCATGAAAGCAAATTTCAGCAATACTTTCAGTATAGCCATGCAGTTTCGAAACAACATGCAAAAAAGCTTGCTTTTATGTGAACCAGCCCTGCCAGTCTCCCAGACTGCAGATACATCAATAATGTGCCTTGCCTCCTGGCATGCTCAGCAGTTCACAGCCTGGGATAGAAGTTACCACATTCTCACACAACTCTGCTCATTTGGGACATGAGGCAAGACATGCAATTAACTTCCAGGAGAAGGATTCTTAACTAAAGATTAATTACTGGGAGTACTGAAGTCCACTCTTCTAATTGCCATTAGGCATTAGGAATGTTTTAAAAATAAGAATGTTAGACCAACAATGTCTTTTCAATGGAAGTTTTATATTTTAATACCTTTGACTTGGATTAGCTGGATAATTCTGCATTTTACATATGACAGGTTTTATACACATAATCCCAACCTACTGTGATATATACATGCATCTCAGTCTGTAGGTTCCTTTTTAAGAAAATCATTTTATTAAAATACTCGATCAAGTGTCATTTCAGCACCTCACGAATTACACATTTCTCAATTTCATAAATAGATACACACATAAATACCAGAATTGTTTAAGCCAGTCAAGGGAGGTGATTGTCTCATTCTGCACCGGTGTGGGCGCCACAATATAAGAAGGATCTAAAGCTACTAGAGAGTGTCCAAAGGAGGTCAGTGAAAATGGGGAAGGGTTGGAGTTGAAGCCATGTGAGGAGCTGCTGAGGTCTCTTGGACTGTTCAGCCTGGAGGAGACTGAAGGGAGACCTCATCAAAGTCTACAACTTCCTTGTTAGGGGAAGAGCAGGGGCAGGCACTGATCTCTCCTCTTTGGTGACTGGCCTCAGGACCTGAGGGAATGGCCTGATGTTGTGTCAGGGGAGGTTTAGGCTGGATATCAGGAAAAGGTTCTTCACCCAGAGGGTGGCTGGGCAGTGGAACAGGCTCCCCAGGTCACAGCACCAGCCTGACAGAGTTCAAGGAGAGTTTGGACAATGCTCCCAGGCAGCTGTTCTTGGGGCTACCCTGTACAGGTCCACGGGTTGGACTTCAATGATCCTGATGGATCTGTTTCTAGCTCAGAATATTCTGTAATTCTGTGATTCTAAGTATTTTTGACACAACACAACTCCGCTCATATAAAAATAATCTTTTTTTCAAAGCCACATTGAACTACTGGGAGATCAACAGCACATCTGTAGAAAGAAATTATGGTTGCACAGGTGAAAATAAAAATGTATCAATTAGAAAGCTCTGAAATGGAATATGAAAGTTATCAGTCATCTAAAATGTATCCGAAATTTGCCAGCTAGTCTGTATTCACAATTTATATAGTAAGAAAAGAAACTTTGCATATTACAAAAGAGGGAAAGAGAATGAAAAGGTATTAACTGCAAAATAACAAAGAATTAGCTAGAGGAAGTAATTATTCACCTTTCTCAAAGATGACTTTACAGAACTACTAGGTGTCTGGTACAAGTAAATACAGAATTGCTGAATTTTGTTTCAATGACTGCTTATGCCCTCTGCTTTTGCTTTCTACTGTTTTCATCACGGGAGTTCAAAATCCTTGGAAGCTGTCCCATTAGCACAGTTTATATGTTATGAAGCAACCTGAAGCAAACTATTGCCATAAAGGCAAATATGAATGGAAAGCAATAGCTAAAAGCCAGTGAAAGGGGAAGCTCTGTGGGACACTGTGTTGCACTGGACATTACAATATATACTCTGAAAGCATTGGACTTTTTTAGCAGCACTTGTGAAACCAAGAGCTCTTTTCAGGTGAATTATTTTATATGATAAGAAATACTCTAATAACTTGTGTGCTTAAACAAGGTTGGAAGCGTGACCTTCTGTGTGCATAGAGCTGGATAATGTCACTGACAGAGACAGATGTGGATAAAACTCTGCCAAAAGTCATCCTGAAGAAACTGGGACACACAGGAAATTTTGTGATAAGGAGAATTATTTCAGAGACAAAGAATATGCACATATATATGTATATATATATATACACATACACATATATACACACACACATATATATATGCTATAATGCAGATAACACATAAATTTCTATCCTTCCACAGGCTTGGACAGGGTTGGCAACCTGTACCCAAGCATTTCAGTCAGTTACTGGCATTACATAGAGTAAAGTGCTAGCTGATGCTAGGGGAGGGATGTTGGAACTGAAGAGTTTGAGTTTCTCAGTTACACAGTTAAAGCCCAAAATTGAGGGACTGAAATCAGAATTGAATCCCTGTGTCCCACATGTATGCACTACTGTACTTCTGTAATACTGTAATTCTGTAATTCTGAACATGTACCAGTTCATGTATTATTTTCTTAATATTTTTTCAGCAGTGTAACAGTTCTGTGTTTTGCTTGTTAAGAACCTATAATTTCAGAAGACTGTGCCTGCTGTTTTTCATGCTTGCCGTAGTTCCATTGTTACTGTAATCATATGTATATGTTTTTAGTTTCTATCAGAGCTTTTGCTACAGGAAATTCTTCCTTCACGAAGGTTGTGCTCTATTCACTTGCTCTCCTTGCAAGTGCCAAATATACATAAATTGGGCCAATATACATAAATTGTTGGGCCAATATACATTAATTCAAATCTTAAAAACAAACAAACAAACAAACAAAAAAAACCAACAAAAAACAAAAAGCATCACAGAGAAGTTCTCTTGAAAGCCAATAACAGAACCTGAGAAATGAAAAGTGCTACATTTCTCACTTCTCTCTGCTCCATTGCAAAGCTTTTCTCTAGAACCTAACCTAGCACAGAGCAGCTTGAGTTTGTGCCTTGATAAAACTTGCTGTACTCATTTCAGCTGCAGCCACTGCAGTCCTCCCAACAGAGCTCCACAGCTCCCTTTGGGCAATAACATCCTGGCACATGGTCTTGGTACTGGGGTACAAAAGTTTGCAAATGGGAATGGATAAAAAGATGAATTCTAAGTCATTCAGCAGTAAGCAGTGAATTAAGGTTAAGGTAGTGATGTAAATGGACTTTAGATTTCATTTCAGATTTTTGTGCAGGATGAACCTAAAAATGACACAGGTTTCTAAAAATTTCAATTTCTTAAGTTGTTTTGAAAGTGGCCTTAATGGAGATTTCCCATGGTTGCTTCTTCCCCTTCATGATACATTAAAAAAAAAACCCAACCAAACGCAAACAGACAAAAACTCCGTCAATCTGAGGAACAGTCATTTTCCAGAAAAAAAACAAGTCCTTCAGTATAAAGGAGCCCATTTGTAGACAGTTCTTTCAACACCAGATCAAGCTTGAATCTACCTGCATACTGTGGAATATACATAAAGAAGAAGACATTCTGGAAAATTCACAGTTTGCCAATGTTCTTCATTAGTAGATTTTTTCCCCCACTTCATATCAATCAAAAGCATTCTGGGATGTTTGAAGGGCCTGTGAGGACTCATTTCAGCTAGAGGTGGGCTGGAGTTTCCTAAAATCTCAAGATTGAATATTAAAATAACATCCCAGCTGTCTTCAATTTTGCAGGATGTTGATAAAGATAAACAGCATGACAAAGCGAGAAATGAGGTCAAGACAGACACGATTCCTGCCAGCAGGATTGCAGTCTGCTTACAGTAGGATGCCTAAACAGAGGGAAGTTAGAAAGATAATCAGTTGCTTACCAGACCTAGGAACCAGTGTAAATCTGATAGGACTACTGTCAGAATTGCTATGCTTGGGGAATTTAACAGCAGTTTTGTGCCTGTGAATGGTTACTGTAAAGAATTATTCGAACAGCTCTTCACTCTCACTTGGCTTTGATGTGATAAACCACAGTCTGAATATGAACAGGGACTAGATTTTAAATAAAACCAAAATGAAGACAAAAAGCTGACACATTGGGATGAGGCAGTTTCCAATAACCAAGACCTGGCCAAAAGAGACATCCTTTGCTGATGCAACAGTCCCTCAGCTCCCTGCAAAAGTCTGACAAGAAACAAATAGACACCTCCTGGTGGTCTCACCAGAAAACACAATGTGCAATCGATATGTCGTGAGTTAGACACAACTGCTAAAATGAGCAAGTTTCCTGACAAGAACCATTTCTTTTCAGCACACCCTGAGTCCCTGAGGTAGCTAGGAGCTTAGGGGAGACTGTGGCAGTCATGCTAAACCACATTTCTTTTCCTCTGTTATAGCCTGATTCCCTGGGTTGCTAGAGCACGTCCCACAGAAGGGTAGGAGCAAAACTTGCAATTGGATTCTGTATTTGGCAGGTTGCCAAGGCAGAGAGCCATGAGCTACTCATAGGGAGCCTTGCTTTCTGAAAGATATTCAAATACTCTTGAATTTTCCTTTTCCTCCATCCCCTTATGGTTTTGAGAACATCAGTGTTCTACAGGATTAGTACTGATAATCTTACCTCAGGTCTTATCAGGTTTTTACAAGACCTATTGGGATTTTAAAAGTGTCAATTTTTGTTCCAAAGGTAACTTAATCTTTGAGATATTTAGGTGGTAAAAATAATTAATTATTTTTAATATCTATGGATAAATGGATAAATCCCATTCAGTCACAAGCAGACCTTTTTTTTTTTTTTAATTTTCACAAGCATTTAAAGTGTCAGGAGATTAACCAGTGACCAAAGTTATACCGTGGAATTTCTGCAAATAAACATAAATTCTTCACCTTAGGTTCTGAAAAAATCTGGGTTTTTATTTAAATCAGATGGCAAGGAGACAGATAGGGTCCAGTGTGACCTATAATTTGTCAAATATCTTAACAGCAATAAAATGCTGCCTCTTACAGAAATAGCCTTTTAACACAAATAAATACGTTACGTAAAGTCTCAGAGATGAACCTTCCCAGCAATCCTCTTTGACCTTATATCCCTGATCTAGAAAGGTACTGCTGTTATGAACAAAGTAATGCCCGAGGGATGCTCCAGGAGTGCCCACTGCAGTAGGAGCTAAAGAAAAGGCAGTGGAGGAGGGCTGTACCCTTTTGAGAAGAAAGCCCAGCAGCTGTTGCTCTGCCGTCAGCACGGTGATGGTGACGGTGACGGTGACAGTGACGATGGCACACCCACAGTCTGACATCGCTCCTCACTCTCACACAGGGGTCATGCCAGCAGAGAGAGCACAGCTCAGCTTGTTTCTGCCAGCCCACCACTACGGAGGATCACTCTAATAGCTAGGAGCCTCTGACAGGAGTTGTTTGGTAGCTTGTTTACAAAATGGAGGAAACCTCTGAGGTATAGTCTGCTCATTTGAACGCCTGCCTTGTCTGCTGTTGCTGAAGGCAACACCTCCCAGCAATCTCTAAGTAACACAGAGAGGAGATGGCTTGTTCTCTTTACTGCTCTTCCCCTTTTTCTCTGGCCACTGTCATCTCGCTACATTATTTCTAGTTTCTCCCACTTGAGTTCTTCCACACTGTTCCATTTCTTAACTTTCCCCAAATAAACTGGGCTATATTTTGTATTCCCATTAAGCCACTGGGTATGCTTAAGCATAGACATAGCTGAATTTCTTCAAGGCCAGAAAGATTAATTCTAGCCTCAAGGACTTTGTATTTGTAAGTGTAAATTTTAGTGAAAACATTAATTCAATTAAGGCCTGATTATTTTATTTCCGTGGTTTGGATAAATCTGTGATCTGATGAAAAAACACAGAGGCACACACATATTCCTTTTTATCATCAACTGTCATTGTGATCTTGCTCTTGGTTTTGGAGTTTGGTTTTGGGTTTTCTTCTTTGCTTGCTTTTTTACAGTGAGTAATCATGCCCATCAATTCACTAGTGTAGTCAAGACTAAATGGCACTGGAGAGCATAATCACTGGCTTTTGTTCTTAGTCTATTCAAAAAAGAAACCTACTGTCAGACAAGATATATTCACACAATTGGAAGTGCTCCAGTTCTGCTGCTGCAGTGTGTGGAGTACAACTATACTATCTTGTATTTCCCTTGGTTGAATTATCTACAGGAGTGTTTGCCACATTTCTCTGGCCAGGAAGAGTTGGGATGCCGTGGGCAGTGTCATACCTCTTCTTTCTCTGGATTCACCACTTTAGATGGTAAATAAATGGAGCTGCAAGCGACAGAGATTGCTGTTGAGGACCATCAGACAAGCACAAAACATGAACTGAAGTTCAATAAGTAGTGATGACATGAACGACAACAACAAAAAAGCACAATGAAAGCCCCCATAAGTGTTAGAAGAATATACAGCTTGCAAAACCAGAAGGAGGAAGTTTTGAAATTAAGCTAGACTGTGCAGGACTCTTCATCCCTTGTGCATTTGCACTGTCATGTAGCTTTAATTAAATTACCATATTTTACTGTTTCCTGTCTCATTCAATGAGCAAGGAGTTAGTCTGTACATATCATTGCTATTCATGGTATAGCCTCTGGTCTTATTCTGAACAAATCAGTTAAGTCTAGACTGACTAGAGAAATGATTAATTTCTGTATGGACACCTCTCACAGTTTAAACAGGCTGTTTAAAATGTATCACAATCATCAGTAAATATTATATTTGTAAGAGTAGGTATCACATCCATTCTACAGGTAGGTAAAGGAGCCATAAAGAAATTAACACTAATTCTAATTAATTTTAATCCATTCAAATGACAGCTTCAAGTTATTTTATCTACTTGTATCAGAAAATTTATTTCTAATTCTACATAGCTTGCAAAAAATTTTTTTTTGAATATTGAAAACCCATTACCAACGCATTTCTTGTACACAATTTTCCAGATTAAAAACTGTGAGAAAAAACCAGAGCTGTTATCACATTGCATCATACTGACACCTGTGTGTGCCATCAGCAAGGTAGGACACATCAGATCTCCTTCACAGACCTGTGCCTCTGCACCTAGCAGAGTATCTTATGTGAACAGCAAGTTATCTTTCTCTGCTTGGGCCTACATTAGAGACTGGCAAACTTCATCATCAGTGCTTTCCACATGAAACTGTCTGAAGTGCTTTATAAATATGGATGAGTTTCTCTTGTGAAATTAGGCAGTGTGAGTCACCCCATTCTGTAGCCAAGTAACTGAAATGCAGAGAAATGGATTCTAAACTCCTCAAATTATTTAAAGTGCCCTTTAAGTTTGCAAGCCCAGCCTTAATTTTCCAGAGCACTATTTTTCTCTTTTTGTTTGTTTTTTCCATTCTTTCTTGGTATGAAATGTACTCACACTGAAGTCAGCTGTCATCCTGTTCGTTTGATCTGCTCTCAGAAATTCCCTTAGGGCACTTGGAAAATTGTGGGGTACCTCACCAGAAACCACTTATGCCATACAAAGTCCATGGCCAAGGACATGAAAGAGACTGGTTCTGTGGTGTGACATTTGGCATCTTTGGTCATGAGACAGTATCTTATTTTCTACAAAGATATGCCTCTGTCATAGACATTTGCTCCTCCCCTACACCAACCACTGACAATAGAAATCTTTCCTGGATGCTCTACAAGTAGTTTTAAATTTTTAGTCTGGGAATACTTCTGCCCTTCTGAACATTAATTTCATTGGACACAAACTGGGGAAGGGGTGCCCCTGTATCAGCACCTACTGTCTACTTTGTACTGGGTCCTCCTTCGAAAAGATAAAAATGTGCCACAGTCAGAAAAGTGCCACAGTATATTCCAGGCACCTGACTGGTGCCCTGGCTGGAAAAGAGGATCCCACCCTCTCCCTCTTGGACTAGGCAGGGATGCATTACCCCTTTAGTTAGGAGCTTATGGAAGTTATGGAGGTTATGAGAAGCCACAGACTCCAATCTCCTCACAGAGGTGTTAGAGTACCTGACATTAAGCTCCTGCACGATGCTGCATTTCATCCTAGTGAAACCCGAGTGCAGTTGCATAGAAATGAGCAGAAGTGGCCAAGCCTGGACCTACCATGAAAAAACAGGGCAGCTCAAAACAAGAGTAGAAAGAACTATGAAGAAGAGACTGTATTGGCTCATTCCCAAAGAATTTCCTCCAGCAGCCAGTGTAGATTGGATGAAACTCCTGAAACCTTTCAGAGGAAGAGGGGTAAATGGCACATTTGCATAGCCATACATACAGAGACTCAGTTTCATTCTTCAGTACACTCATTGGGGGTTTATATATCTCTGGCACTACAGAAATTTTTGTCTAATCATTTTAAACTTATTTCTTCGTGTTCTTTATTCTCTGGTCTCCGTCGCTGATTCTCACTTGGATATTATTAAAAAGTGAAAGCTGACGGAAGTTGCCAGCCAGTGCTGCTTCATT
Source organism: Peucedramus taeniatus (assembly GCA_013400575.1). Classification (NCBI taxonomy): domain Eukaryota; kingdom Metazoa; phylum Chordata; class Aves; order Passeriformes; family Fringillidae; genus Peucedramus; species Peucedramus taeniatus. Next base: position 803 of record WBNO01027583.1, on the reverse strand, counting down.
AGTTGCCACACAGGCTCTCTAAAAGGGAACACTTTGTAGCTTGAAGATCTTTAAAGAGGATGAATGTTATGAGTATCTAAGCATCATGTTACAAGCTTTATGGGCAAGTCAGAGTCTTCTCAGGGCTGGTGAGAGCACTCTGGCTCCTGACATCTCCTAGAGGTCTCTCTGGTGGCTTCTGGCTTCTGTTTTCAGGAAGCAAGCTGTCCTGAAGGTTGAAACTTTTTTCAGTCAACCCTCCAGCCTGAATGCCAGCATTTAGTCTGGATATATCTTCCCCATTTAGAAATATCTTTTTTTTTTTGGTTTTGACAGAGTCTCGAGTTCATTATAGGATGAAACACCAGTTTGGTGTAAATATGATCTTTTACTTTAAAAACATACTAATATCTTTCCTATGACTTTTAAGTTCTAACTTTGAAAGGATGCAAGATTGATCTTCACAATATTTTAAAAAGAACAGTGACAAAGAAAGGTTGAAAGTCCTCTTTGAAAATTAATTATATATTTTAAATAAATCATATTAGAGATGAAAGGCTTTCTTGATGCACACATTTGAAGCAGAACTCTCATTCCTTTTACACACTGGTTGAGTAAAAGGACTTATTGGAAAATGAACAGAAGGAAAGAAAAAGTTAGAAATTTAACAATAATGATATCTTGAGATCTTCCAGGAAAAAAATCAAATAATATACTTAACAAAGTTAGAGAGAAACACAATCTTTCTGTATGTAAGTTTAAATAATAAAATAAAACAAAATAATTCATTGAAATAAGTTGATAAAATAAATATAAATATTATA
>WBNO01027572.1:0-16616 GCA_013400575.1 Peucedramus taeniatus | reverse complement strand
AAGGGAAGGGAAGGGAAGGGAAGTCAAAGTTTGGGTGTTGAGCAGCCTGACTGCTCAGTGCTCACCTCCCGTGCCCAGATCAGCAAAGGAAATGATTGTTCTTATCACTGCTGGTGCTCCTGGGTTATTCACAGAAACATGGAATGATTCAGGTTGGAAGGGACCTTAAAGATGATCCCATTCCATCATCCCAGGCTGTTCCAAGCCCCAGCCTGGCCTTGGGCACTGCCAGGGATCCAGGGGCAGCCCCAGCTGCTCTGGGCACCCTGTGCCAGGGCCTGCCCACCCTCCCAGCCAGGAATTGTTCTCTGATAATTCTTAATATTATTATTATTTTACAGAGCTCATCTTTTCTCTTGTGGCTCCCCAGAAATGCAGCTGCACCCCTGTTTAACCCCAGGAAAGCTCTTTTCCAACATCTAAACCTGCAGCAATCAGCACAAAGGCTCAGTCCCAGATCCGACAGGATGACTGATGCAAGCTGTCAGCCAATATTTGACTTTCCAGGTGAGATTAGATTTAGCTTTTAATTTAATATAAACACAAAGCGTGCAGTGCAAGGCACTCATTTCACTGCTCCCAGCCTCGTGCAGGCTCCTTAAAGACATCCCTGCTCTTTTGGGGAGTTTCATCCCATTATCCAGTGGGGCTGGAAAATCCTGAGTGCTCTGAATCTCCTTAGGGAAGGACACAGCAAAGGTAAGCTGCTGTTACAAGTGTATTTCCTCTTGAAAAATGATAGCAATTTTGGATGGAAATGAAGGAAAAAGCGGATTTTACAGACAGTAAAGGCAGTTGGTATTTCTATTTTCTCATTTTGTTTCATTAATTACCTTTATCCCCTCTATTTGAGGGTGCAGAGGGATCCACCTGCAGTGTACCTGAATCCTCTGTGCACACAAGGCTGAATTCCTGAACTGGAAGAAATCCCAAATTTTTTAGTAGCAATGAAAATTCACTGCCTCTTCCCCTTGGATGCAGCCAACTCCTGGTCCTTGAGGACTGGGCTGGGAACAAAGGGATTTGGGGGAAGATTTCCACAGGTTTTAGGGCTTGGTTGGTCTGGAGAGCTGAAGGAATTGGCCATGTTAAAGTGGGACAGCCTGGGTGGGAATGGGATCTGTGGGAATGGGATCTGTGGGAATGGGATCTGTGGGAATGGGATCTGGGTGGGAATGGGATCTGGTGGGAATGGGATCTGTGTGGGAATGGGATCTGTGGGAATGGGATCTGTGGGAATGGGATCTGGGTGTGATGGGATCTGTGGGAATGGGATCTGTGGGAATGGGATCTGTGTGGGAATGGGATCTGTGGGAATGGGATCTGTGTGGGAATGGGATCTGGGTGGAATGGGATCTGTGGGAATGGGATCTGTGGGAATGGGATCTGTGGGAATGGGATCTGTGTGGGAATGGGATCATGTGGGAATGGGATCTGGTTGTGATGGGATCGGGTGGGAATGAGTTTTGGGTAGTAATGGGATCAGTGGGAATGGGATCTGTGTGGGAATGTGATCTGGTGGGAATGGGATCTGGGTGGGAATCGGATCGTATGGGAATGGGATCTGTGGGAATGGGATCCATGTGGAAATGGGATCTGGGTGGAATGGGATCTGTGGGAATGGGATCTGTGTGGGAATGGGATCATGTGGGAATGGGATCTGGTTGTGATGGGATCGGGTGGGAATGAGTTTTGGGTGGGAATGGGATCTGTGGGAATGGGATCTGTGGGAATGGGATCTGGGTGGGAAGGAATGCTGGAGAGGGTTTGTCCTCCTGTGGGACACACACCTGGTTCATGGGGTCTGAGCAGCACTGGGCTCTGAATTTTGGGATAAAAGGGATCAAACATGGCTTTGCAGTACCAGGCACTGTCCCAAGGCCACTCCAGGGACGGAGCCTCAGCCTCCATGTCCCTCCCATGGCTTTGTCTTCTCCTCAGGAGCAATCCCTCTTCCCTTGGAGATTCCCTCTGCAGGGAAGGGACAGTGCCACAAACCCTGTGACAGGGCCAGGGGGGCCCTCACCAAAGTGTCCCACAGAGCAAAGGGACCTGAGTGGGCTCCAGGATGAGCAGAGGGATGGAGCAGCTCTGCTGGCAGGAAAGGCTGGCAGAGCTGGGATTGTTCAGCTGGAGAGGAGAAGCTTTGGGCTGAGCTCAGGGTGGCCTTGCAGGGCCTGAAGGAGCCCCAGGAAAGCTGGAAAGAGACAATTTCCAAGGGCTGCAGGGACAGCACCCAGGGAATGGCTTCAGACTGAAAAATTACAGGTTTAGAGCAGATATTAGGGAAAATTTCCTCCCTGGCAGGGTGGGCAGGGGCTGGGATGGAATTGCCAGAGCAGCTGGGGCTGCCCCTGGATCCCTGGCAGTGCCCAAGGCCAGGCTGGACACTGGGGCTGGAGCAGCCTGGGACAGTGGAAGGTGTCCCTGCCATGGCAGGGGTGGCACTGGATGATTTTAAGGTCCCTTCCATCCCAAACCATTCCATGATTCTGAGCAGGACCTTCCTGGGTCTCTGAGCACATTGAACCACTCAGGGATGGGGATTCTCAGCTGCACCTTCAAGTGGCAGAAGGTGACTGTTACTAGATAATTGCCATAACACTGACAAAATACTCCAAACCAACTCTTTTAATGCAGACATCTGATTAAAAAGAATATTTTCTTGTCTTTAGCAGCATAATTGGCAAGGATGGCCAAGCTGCAGAACTTCACTTGGGCAGTGGAAGACATTTTCAAGGAAACCTTCCTCAATTACATGAACAACTGGAGGAGGAACATGACAGAAGCAGCGAATAAACTGCAGGCTGAGGTGGCTGCTGAGAACTTTGACTACGTTATCCTGTACCTGATGGTGATGATTGGGATGTTCTCCTTCATCATCGTGGCCATCCTGGTGAGCACTGTGAAATCCAAGAGGAGGGAGCACTCCAATGATCCCTACCACCAGTACATCGTGGAGGACTGGGGGGAGAAGTACAAAAACCAGGTTCTCAACCCAGAAGATCTCAAGTGTGTGATCCACGAAAACCTGGGGGCAAGGGATAAAACAAGCCCGGAGTCACCTTGAATTTCTGGGAATGCCAGCAGTGAGGGATTCACACAGAGGGAACTCACTGGAATTCCAAAGAGCTGTGAAGTGTTGATTAAATTAACACACAGGTCAATGGATAATGGAGGCCTGAGGAAATCAATTGATGGTTCCTGTGAGGATCTTGGGAAAGTCCAAGAAAAATCTGTGATTGTGCTTCCCTTTGATATTCTGTCCTTTGGGAAAATAAAGCCGAGACAAGGATAACTTGATAATTTGAGCATTTTTTAAATCCACAAGCAGATCTGGATGTTCCCACCTCAGAATAACTGTGAATTAGTGCTGGTCAAAAGTGCCAATTTCAATTCAAACTGTGTGACTTAAAACCACTTTAAAAATAACCTGAAAATGTCCAGTAAAATCTCACATCTCCATGGATTGACTGAAGAAGCAATTAGGGAATGAATCACAGAAAGAACCTGATACCTGCACACATTCACTCCCAGCTCCTTTTTAGTGATCTGATTCTTATTTTTGCTCGTGTTAAATAAATGACCAAAGGTTTCTTTTCTTTGGGAGCCTTTGGCCTGTCTTGGACACAGGTCTTGAGATTTGAGCTGGTAGCATCACGCTCTGGATGTGCTGGAGGTGCAAAAGAAGCACAACCAGCAGGCTGAAGGAAGGGATTGTCTTCTGCTCTGCTTCTGTGAGACCCCACCTGCAGAGATGCCCCTGGACCAACACCAGAAAAAGTTCGAGCTGCTGGAGAGTCCAGAGGAGGCCACGGAGCTGCTTCACAGAGCCCCTCTGCTCTGAGCCAGGCTGGCAGAGCTGGGGGTGCCCACCTGGAGAGGAGAAGCTCCAGGGAGAGCTCAGAGCCCCTGGCAGGGCCTGGAGGGGCTCCAGGAGAGCTGCAGAGGGACTTCTCACATTGTAATGAATTGAAAGGACAAGGAGAATGGCTTTAAGTTGAAGGAGGGCAGGTTTATGTCAGATGTTAGGAAGAAATCCTTTAGTATAAGGGTGGTGAGGCCCTGACACAGGCTGCCCAGAGAGGTTGTGGACTCCACATTCATGGAAATTTTAAAGGCCGGGCTGGACAGGGCTTGGAGCAACCTGGACACCTTCCACTGTCCCAGGCTGCTCCAGCCCCAGTGTCCAGCCTGGCCTTGGGCACTGCCAGGGATCCAGGGGCAGCCCCAGCTGCTCTGGGCACCCTGTGCCAGGGCCTGCCCACCCTCACAGGGAGGAAATTTTCCCTAATATCCAATCTAAAGCTGTAATTTTTCAGTCTGAAGCCATTCCCTGGGTGCTGTCCCTGCAGCCCTTGGGAATTGTCTCTCTCCAGCTTTCCTGGGGCTCCTTCAGGCCCTGCAAGGCCACCCTGAGCTCAGCCCAAAGCTTCTCCTCTCCAGCTGAACAATCCCAGCTCTGCCAGCCTTTCCTCCCAGCAGAGCTGCTCCAGCCNTGGAGCCTCAGCTCCAGCTCCTCCCTGTGCTGGGGCTCCTCCCGGGGCTGGGACAGGGCTGGGGCAGCTCTGCAGGTGGGCTCTCACCTGAGGGGCACAATCCCAATCCCAATCCCAATCCCTTTCGTGATCCCCACGCTGGTCACGGGGGGCTCTGAGACCTCGCCGCGGTCCTTGCGGGAGCTGCTTTAGGGCAGAACGGGTAATTTTGGGGAAGAAAAGCGAAGCCCTCCCAGCCCCAGCGCCGCAGCCGAGCGGGCGGAGCGGCGCTGCCGCTGCCGGGAGCTCCGTGAGGGAGGGAGCGCCGCCCCCGCCCGCCATGGCCGCCCTGAGGTAGGACCGGCCTGGGCCCCTTCTTTCCTTCTTTCCTTNNTGCCCCTTCTCCCTCCCCCCCGCTCCTTGCTCTCCCGGCCTTGTCCTTTCTAATCTCTAACTCCCCTTCTCCCCTTCCTTCTCTCCAGTCTCTTCCGTGTTCCTCACCTCGCTTTCCTCCATCTCCAGCCCCACTGTTTGCTCTCCACCCGCCCTTGCTCTCCAGTCCCCCCACCGTTGTTCTCCAGCCCCTTTGCTTGCTATCCACCTCTCCCTCCTTTTTAACCAGCCTCCCTTCCTAGTTCTCCATCACTTTCCTTCCTCTCCAGGCCCTTCGTTCTTGTTCTCCACTCCTGCCCTTTCCCTTCAGCCCCCTCTCCTTATTCTTGAGACATCTCCCCCTTACTCTCACCAGCACCCATTTCTTGTTCTCCAGCCCTCGTTCCTTGTTCTCCAGTACCCCCTCCTTTCTCTCCATCCCCTATCCTTGCTCTCCACCCCCCGCTTTTCTTGCTTTCCACCCTCCCTCTCTGTTCCCCAGTCTCTTCCTTCTTCTCCAGCCCAGGACAGAGCTGCTCTGGGAATTCCATCCCAGCCCCTGCCCACCCTCCCAGGGAGCAATTCCTAATTCCCAATATCCCACCCAGCCCTGCCTTCTGGCAGTTTAAAACCATTGCCCCTTGTCTTGGTACTCTCTGCCCATATAAAAAGTCCCTCTCACTCCTTTTTAGCACTGGAAGGGGCTCTGAGGTCTCCCTGGAATTGTCCCTTCTCCAAGCTGGACAATCCCCATTTTCCAGCCTGTTTCCAGAGCAGAGGGCCTCAAATTTTGGGATCATCTTTGTGATCCCTGGTGATGCCATGGTGGAACAGTCTGATGTGCCCCTGGCATTTCTGGGTTTGGTTTGATTTTAGTCCAGTCAATGTGAATGAACCATCCCATCTGCTCTGTTCCTGTTTTCCAGAGTTTGGAGTATGTGAGGAGCTGCCAGAGGAATCACTCATATTTTAATTTCTGTTTCATCAGGTATGAAGATCTTCATGTTTTTTTAAAATTGTTTTGATGTTGCTTCAGTTGGAACCTTGAGTTGATCCAGAATCAGCATCAGAATCAGGTTTGGGTTGGAAAGAACCTTAAAGACTATCTCATTCCAAGCCCTGCCATGAGCAGGGTCACCTTCCAGGCTGCTCAGAGTCCCATCCAGCCTGGCCTTGGTGGGTGACACCCCTTTTCTAGCTCAGAAATGTCTCATTTAAGTGCACTCAGATAACTCAGTAGCTTGGTGCTTTCCAGGGCCTGGTGGCTGGAGTTGTTCAGCAATCCCCAAAGGAACATCTCCAGCCCCATTTTGTGGGAATGCTGGAGTTCTTGGCAGGCAGGGTGAGATGTGCAGCCTGCCAGGACAGCTCCAGGGGGTTTGGGTGCTGTGGATGCTCTGTGGATGTTCTGTGGTGCCCCGGGGCTGTCCCTGCTCTGCAGACAATGCCCTGAGAGCCTGGGCTGGGCTGTGGTTCCTGGGGAGGGCTGGAGCTGCAATCCAGGCTGGGATTCAATTCCCTGCTCCACCACAGGCCTCCCACGTGCCTGGGCCCAGCTGTGGGGCTGTGTTGCTCAAGGCAGAGCTGGGCAGAGATCCTGGGGCTGGAACTGGGGCTAATCCCAAACTCTGGGATGTGGTGCAGCCCTCCCTGAGGGACACGAGCCTCTGGAATGAGCCTGCTGGGCATGCAGAGGATCCCAGAGGATTTGGGGTTCACAAGCACAGCCCTGGGGTGGGATCTGGCCAGACCCTCTCCTCATTCCCATCTGCTGAGGAGTCTGTTCTGCTTCAGCAGACAGAATTCCCTGGGGCAAGGCTGCACTCAGAGCCCAGAATCCCAAAATCCCAGCATGGTTTGGGCTGGGAGGAACCTTAAAGCCCATCCAGTGCCATGGGCAGGGACACCTTCCACTGTCCCAGGCTGCTCCAAACCTGGGGACACTTCTGGGGCTGGGACAGCCACAGTGGCATGGCTCTGCTCATGACCACCTCCCATTTGTGTAAAGCTCCAGAGGGGACCTGGCAGTGAGCAGGGGGTGCCTGGCAGTGCCATCTCAGGGAATCCATGAGATCCTGGTGCTGTTTTATCCCAGCTGGTGGAGCATCTCTCAGGGAATGCCTGGCACAGCCTGGTGCTCCTGTCCCTCCTCACGTGGCTGCACAGGAGAGCTCCTTGCAGGTGAGGGGAGGGAGCAGTGCCCTTGTGTGGGGCCCAGGCCCTGTGTTTGCCTGTGTTTTCCTGGAGAGGGAACAATGCCTGCCTGTGGATGTGTTCCCTGCTCCTTTCTGTGCCTTATCTCCTGGGGAAAGGCAAACACACAATTCCAGCTGTTGATTTGCCTGTGGGCTTTTAAGATATCCCAGCCCTGAAAAAGCAGCTTTTGCTCTTGCACTGATGACCTCAGTGCTCATAAATGGTGTGTTTTTAAGAGTGAAGGGAATCCTGGAAACCTGGAATGGTTTGGGTTGGAAGGGATTTCAAAGCTCATCCAGCCTCCATGGGCAGGGACACCTTGCACTGATCCCAGGCTGCTCCAGCCCCAGTGTCCAGCCTGGCTTTGGGCACTGCCAGGGATCCAGGGGCAGCCCCAGCTGCTCTGGGCAAAATGCTCCCCTTTCCCCACTTTCTCCCCTCTTCCCACCTTGTTCTCCCTGCCCTGGGCTGCAGCTCCAGCTGCTTTTGTCAATCCTGAGGTTTCCACTGGATTTCATAAGGGATCAGAGGGAGGCTGGCAAAGCCAGGAGATGAGATTGGGGGAAGAGCTTGGCCATGGGGGCTGGTGGGGTGTGGGAATGCAGCCTGGAGGGAGCAGTGACATTCCCACCCAGTCCCAACTGCACAGGACACTGTGGGGACAGAGCAGCACAGGTGTCAGCTCTGGGAAACATCCTGGGATTGCAAGAACCATGGAAAGAGGCTTTGGACAAGGCCTGGAGGGACAGCACCCAGGGAATGGCTCCCAGTGCCAGAGGGCAGGGCTGGATGGGATCTTGGCAATGAGGAATTGTTCCCTGGCAGGGTGGGCAGGGGCTGGGATGGAATTGCCAGAGCAGCTGGGGCTGCCCCTGGATCCCTGGCAGTGCCCAAGGCCAGGCTGGACACTGGGGCTGGAGCAGCCTGGGACAGTGGGAGGTGTCCCTGCCATGGCATGGGACACCTTCCACCTTGGATCTCCAAGGTCCTTCCAACCCATTCCATGATTCCATGAAATGAAAATACTTTTTTTTTTTTGAGGTGTAACAGCACTGACTCCCTTCACAACCACCCTGCCATTTTCTCAGCAGGAGAAGGAGCTGCACAGTCAGGATCAGGACAGAAGCAGTGACTGATGAACAGGAATTTGGTGCTGGCTGCCCCTCCAGGGCTTTGGTACAGCTGGATCTTGGTCACTCTGGAGGAGTGGGAATGTTTCCAGAGAGGTCTCAGCAGGGTTAGAGGGAAAAGGAGAGGATGCTCTGGCTGGAGAAATCAGAAAATCTACCCAGAAACTGAGCAGGACAGGAGCTGCAAGAACATTTAATTTCTGCAGGGAGCTCAGCAGCTGCTCTCTGGTGTGGTGCTGATTTATTCAGCCCAGCTTTTCACGGTGCTGGAGTGCTCCCTCCTGCTTTTCCACTCTTGTTCCATGGACAGGAAAGGCCTCCAGGGGTTAATTTGGATTCCAGCAGCTGAGCAGAGAGCCCAGGGCAGTGCTGTGTGTGCTGCAGGCTTTTCATCCCAGGAATCCAGCTCTGGAATGGTTGGTGACCACTCAGGGCTGCAGGGAGTGCTTGCTTTGCTAACCTCTGTATTTATAAACTGTTAATATGGAGAATTAAATGAATCAGTCAGAGAGGACTGAGAAATTAGAGGATTAATTAGATGTCCAGGCTCCAAACAGAGCAGGGGGGCTTGGAAACCCTCAAAGAAGCCCCAAGGCAGCTCCTGTGTGTCCCTCAGTCCCAGCAGAGCCAGGCAGGGGCAGCACACACAGCTCCAGCTCCCAGAGGCAGCTGTGGTTTCCATGTTTTCCATGGGAGAGCTGTCAGGATGTGCAATTCCAGCCCCAGCACCTGCTCTGGGCTGTCAGAGCCCTGTCCTGCTCCTGTCACCCAGCCCCAGAAAGGCCCTGAGCTCTCTGGGGACTGCTGGGGATGAGCCCCTCCCAGGGCAGGTGGGCTAATTAGCAGCTTGCCTAATTCTCTTTGAATTTCTGTTTCTCCCAGAGTTCATCCTGCTTTACTTTCCATTTCTCCAAGAGTTCATTCTGCTTTATGCTCCATTTCTCCTAGAGTTCATTCTGCTTTTTTATTTTCCATGTCTCCAAGAGTTCATTCTGCTTTACTTTCCATTTCTCCCAAAGTTCATTCTGCTTGATTTTCAATTTTTCCCGGAGTTCATTCTGCTTTTTTTTTTCCATTTCTCCAAGAGTTCATTCTGCTTTATTCTCAATTTCTCCCAGAGTTCATTCTGCTTTATTCTCCATTTCTCCCAGAGTTCATTCTGCTTTATTCTCCATTTCTCCTAGAGTTCATTCTGCTTTATTCTCCATTTCTCCCAGAGTTCATTCTGCTTTATTCTCCATTTCTCCCAGAGTTCATTCTGCTTTATTCCCCATGTCTCCAAGAGTTCATTCTGCTTTATTTTCCATGTCTCCAAGATGCTCCTGCCCTGCCCTGTGCCTCCAGGAGTGTGACCCCCCCAGTCCTGGGGCACCCCACAGCTGAGATGTTGGCCTTTAACTGGAAGGTGAGGCTGGGGCACATTCCCAAAGCAGGGATTGCTGCTCTTTCCATGTGGGATGTGTTGGGTGGGTTCTGATGGTTCCTTTTCCAGGGGAGGGTTCTTTAACCCCACACTCTCAGGGACAGAGGGTTTCTTGTTGTCCTTCCTTGCCAGAAGTGCTTGGGAATTACCAGAATTGCCAGAATTGCCCCAGGAATTGCTGTTGGGGCCTCCCGTGTTAGACTGAGCTCACCAGAGCTCTGCTCATCCCTGCTCCTCTGCCTTTCCTCTTTCCAGGTTTTTCTCTGGCTGCTCTTCCTTCAGCTGCTTTTGTAACTGGAGGGGAATTTCTCCAAAGTATTTTTGGGGTTTTGGGGCCATGAAAGCTCTGTAGGGTCTTGTGTCAGGCAACACCTCAGGAATCTTGGATTTGATGTTCTGGTATTATCAGAGAGCAGCTTTTCTGCTCCCTTATCTCCCTGTGAAGAGTTTGCTGCTTCCTGTCCTCTCTCTGAGACTCCCTGGGGAGCTACAGACAGAGCAAGGGCAAAATCACCTGCACAGGAGGGACTGGAGCTGCTGGAGAGAGCCCAGAGGAGGCTCCAGGATGAGCAGAGGGCTGGAGCAGCTCTGCTGGGAGGAAAGGCTGGCAGAGCTGGGATTGTTCAGCTGGAGAGGAGAAGCTTTGGGCTGAGCTCAGGGTGGCCTTGCAGGGCCTGAAGGAGCCCCAGGAAAGCTGGAGAGAGACAATTCCCAAGGGCTGCAGGGACAGCACCCAGGGAATGGCTCCCAGTGCCAGAGGGCAGGGCTGGATGGGATCTTGGCAATGAGGAATTGTTCCCTGGCAGGGTGGGCAGGGGCTGGGATGGAATTGCCAGAGCAGCTGGGGCTGCCCCTGGATCCCTGGCAGTGCCCAAGGCCAGGCTGGACACTGGGGCTGGAGCAGCCTGGGACAGTGGGAGGTGTCCCTGCCATGGGTCTGGATGAGCTTTGAAATCCCTTCCAATCCAAACCATTCCCTGACTCTATAATTAACAATTTGATCACATTAAATCAAACTTTGCCCCAGCCCTGCCTCCCCTGCCCTGCTGTGGGTTCAGAGCTGCTGTCTCTGTGATTGTGGGCAGATTGACACAGCCTGCTGTTGTTTTTCCAAACTCCCTGCTGCTGTAGGGACACAAGGCTTGGCCCAAATTCAGAGCTTTGATGTGTCCTGACAGCTTTGGGAGATCCTGAGGGAACAGGGTGAATTCCAAGTTCACAGAGTTACCACAGAACCTTGGAATATCCTGGTGGGGAGGGACCCACAGGAATCACCCAGTCCAAGGCCTGGCCCTGCACAGACCCCCCAACAACCCCAGCCCATCCCTGGGGAGCCTGCTCAGTGCCCACCACCCATTTCCACTGGATTTTCCTCTCCAAGTTCATGTTTTTATAGCATTGGAACACTCTCTGCAATTCCAGGCATTCAGAACTGGTACAGCAATCCTTGGATTTTTTACTTTTCTCCCAGTTTAAAGGCATTTATCTGCACCTTCCACATCTGAGCAGGTTCATTAGAAAATTGCTATGAATGAAGATTTCCTGGAGGGTTTTTGGGGATCCCATCTGAGAGCTGATCCCCAAGGATCCCTCACTTGTGAGGATTCTTTAGCAGCATTTCCATTTTCACAATTTCCCTAAAATACTCAGCTCTTCCCTTTTTTCAGCTCCAGATGGTGCAAATATTGCTGGAAAATGAGCAAAAGGAGCTCAGGAGTGAGGGAAGAGGATTTTTCTTTGGCNGGAGCTGATCCCAGTTCCTGGGTTTGGAGAGTGGCATTGTTAATCCCAGGGGGATTGATTTGGATTTTGGATCCCAAAATGTGCTCTTGGAATATTTGGGATGTTCCAGGGGATTTGCTCTCTCATTCTTCGTGGGACTTGCATGAGCCACAGTCTTGTTTGAGGATATTTTAGCACAATATTCCCTCTCTGGTTTTGTCTCCCTGGTGCACAAAGAGGGGGATAAATTTGGAATAACTGCAGGGGAGCAGCCAGGCAGGATGCTGCAATCAGAGCTCTGGGCCTTAAGTCACAAAATAAAGAGAGAAAATAATCAGCCTTTTTAGATGAGTGAAATTATTGACAGCTTGGGGGTGGTTTAGCTGGAAAGGGCAAATTCCACACCTGGAATTCCCAAAGGGACAGGTTCTGCCATGGAACATCCCCCATGTAGAATTCCCTGAGAAAAATGCACATTTTTCTGCTTGAAAGAGCAAAATGAACCTTACAAACCCCCCTAAATTTGGGATTTTCATTCTGAAATTCCTGAGCTCTTCCCCTCTGTTTCCAAAGCTGAAGCAATCCCTGAGTTCTTGGAGCAAATCCATGAGCAGAGTGAGTCCTGCCTACTGCTTGGATTCTATTCCCTGCCTTGCTTGTCATTTTTGGAGCAGTTTGCTTCACTTCTCCCTGTTCTGCAGCAAAATGGGAATTCTATTCCTGCCTGCCCTTTGGAAGCTCAGTGGGAGTTTGATGTCATGTTGCTCTTTATTGAAATAAAATCTTATTTCCCTTTCTGAGGTCATCCTCTCCCATCTAAGGACGCTTAAAATCATTCCTAGATTTTATTTCCACCCTGTCACTGGTTTATTCCCTGTATTCCCAAGGATTGGGAATTGTGCCTGGAAATGAAGCCCTGGGAATAACCATGGGAGCAAAGTTTTTTCTATTTAAACACACACTAAAAAAACCAACCCCAAAAAACCCAAACAACAACAAAAAACCCAACAAAACTAAAGAGGTTTTTCAGTCTCCTGCTTCCAGCAGATTCAGGACTTGGCTTTGGGGCAGATTTTTGGAAAAGGAAGGGTTGGGCAGGGCTTGGAGCAGCCTGGGATAGTGGGAGGTGTCCCTGCCCGTGGAAGGGGTGGATGGGATGAGCTTTAGGACCCCTCTAACCCAAAGCAGCCTGGGATTCTGGGATTCTGTGCAGTGTTACCCTAAAGAATTTTTTTTGGCCAACCCCACAGCTCCAGGGATTTCTGCACCAGGATCATCACACAAAACAGGTGACACCACCCTTGGTGTTCAAACCTCTCTGATTCCACAGAAATTCCCTTCCCAGTCCCCAGAGCTGCCCTGCAGAGGCCCTGTCCTTCCTAAATTCTGGGATTAAGAGGGAGGAATTCCCCCATGGAGCTGGGAGCAGCTCCCAAGGTGCCCTGTGGGCACTGCAGCCCTGTGCTCTCCCTCTTGTGCCTGCTCTTCTCACTGCTCTGTCCCCACCCTGCAGGTTCCTGGCACTTGGATTCCCTTCTCAGGAGGATGAAGCTTTCCTGGAAAAAAAAAAGGGTAATCTCAGAGTGACACCTAAATTGTCTCTGTTTTTATATGTACAGCAAAGCAGCTGAGCCTCTATTTATGCAATAAAAAAAGCCTTTGTTTAAAAAATAAACGTGGGTGCTGCTTCCTCAAAATATTGGAGCTGCAGGGGAGGCACTTGGGAAAGATCAGCTGCAAGGAGGTGGCTGGGATGGAAGAGGAGAACACTCTGGAGGGAAAAATTGAGGAGAAAAATGCCCTGGGTGCATCCTGGGAGGCTCCAAAGCTCATGGAGAGGCAGAAGGAGGTGGAGAGGGCTCAGTGCAGCTTCTGCAGCTGCTTCCTGCAAGGGTCAGGCTCTGGGGTCTGCATGGAATCAGGGGGACAGTCCCAGGGGAGGAGCTTTTCCAGGCACTTGGTGCATCCAGGACTTCCTTGGGTCCATGGAAATCACAGAAGGAGTTTCATGGCTGGAGATTGATCCTGAGAAATCTCTTTGGTTCCCTGGTTCTGCTCAGCCTGGGGGCAGCTGCTCCTGCCTGTGCAGTGGCACCAAATCCTGGAGAACTTGGGCATGGAATCCTGGAATGGTTTGGGTTGGAAGAGACCTAAAATCACCCAAAATCACCCAAAATCACCTTGTTCCACCCCTGCCATGGCAGGGACACCTCCCACTGTCCCAGGCTGCTCCAGCCCCAGTGTCCAGCCTGGCCTTGGGCACTGCCAGGGATCCAGGGGCAGCCCCAGCTGCTCTGGGCACCCTGTGCCAGGGCCTGCCCACCCTGCCAGGGAACAATTCCTCATTGCCAAGATCCCATCCAGCCCTGCCCTCTGGCACTGGGAGCCATTCCCTGGGTCCTGTCCCTCCATCCCTTGTCCCCAGTCCCTCTGCAGCTCTCCTGGAGCCCCTTCAGGCCCTGCCAGGGGCTCTGAGCTCTCCCTGGAGCTTCTCCTCTCCAGGTGAGCACCCCCAGCTCTGCCAGCCTGGCTCAGAGCAGATTTAGGTTCATCAACAGAGAAATGCAGAAACAGCAATAAAGGCTCAGGTGTGGCAGTGCCTCAGGTGCCTTCACATCCCCATTTCCATTCCAAAACACTTCCTAGACCCTTCTGGGAGTTAAGGAGAAGCAGAATTTTTCCAGTGGAGTGGGGAGAGGAGGGAAGAGAAGGCCTCAGAGAAGCCCTGAGCCCAGCCCTCAGCTGAGCAGGAGCACAGGGGATGCTCAGGGAGCTCCCTGGAGCTGCAGGGATGCTCAAATCTCCCTTTTCCTGCTGTTTCCTTGGAGCCTGGAGAACAAAAGCAGTGCAGAGAAGCATTCCCAGCCCACAGAAACACCCTGCTCCAGCAGCCTCAGGAATTCCCAGAATCCCAGGGAATCCCTCTGCTGCCAGCACTCACCTGAGCATGCCAAGGTGAACTGGGGGAATTGAATTCAGTTCCTGTGGTGCCAGTGAGAACAGCCTGGTGCCCACCTTCCCTGAGGGAAACAGGAATTCTGCTGGAGCCACTCCCCCAAAGCTCCCCAGGGAATTGTCAGCTCTGGTGACACCAGTGGCTCTGTGCACTCACTGGTTATTTGAACAGTCTGGAGTTTTTAGGCTCTCCAGAGTAGATTTTTCTAGGAAAAAAAACCCCAAAAAACCCAAAACAATGATGAGGAATTTTTTTTAGCTTTTCAACTACTGCTCTGTGAGCAGAACCAAAGGGACACAATCTCCCTTTGCAATTCAATTTACCACCAAAGCCATTGGACACCATTTAGCACCCAAAGCAATCAAGTCTGGCTTAAAATCACCCCTGCCAAAGATGCAAGAAGGGAATTCATGCTCCTTTTTTTGCCCCTGAATATTGGGGAAGGAGCTGTGAGGAATCTCCTCAGAAATCCTGCAAATTCCCACATTCCTGCCTCTGCAGCCAAATCAGAAAAATCTTTGCAGGTGAAAGACTTCAAATCTGGCCCAGCCTGATTTTTAGAAGCCCAGAGTGGTTTGGGGTGGAAGGGATTTTAAGGATCACCCAGTGCCACCCCTGCCATGGCAGGGACACCTTCCACTGTCCCAGGCTGCTCCAGCCCCAGTGTCCAGCCTGGAACTGAACATTCCAGGGATCCAGGGGCAGCTCCAGCTGCTCTGGGAATTCCACCCCAGCCCCTGCCCACCCTCCCAGCTGGGAATTGTCTCCCAAGATCCCATCCATCCCTGCCTTCCTCCTGCTGGAGGCCATTCCTAAATTTCAGTGTAGCATCAGAGCTTGGGCTGGGGGATATCCAGTAATTTCCAGGATGAGAGAAAATCTTGTCCAGTCCTGTCCCTTCCCAACCTGAACCATGGCTGTTCCTGCTGTTCCACGGGGAGTTTGAGCTCTGCTCTCCCAGCTTCCAGGTGATTTCACCTTTGGGAATTCCTCGTGCCACAGCTGGAACAGGAAAAATCTGCTGACACTGGGGGGAGACAGCAGCTCAGCTTTGCTGCAGTTTCTCCTTCAGAAAGCAGCTGGGGGCCTGGAATTCTGAAAGAATCCCAGAATTCCAGGATCCCCGGGGCTGGCAAAGCCCTCCCAGCCCAGGCAGTCCCAGCCGTGCCCCATGCCCACCTTGTCCCCAGCCCAGAGCACTCAGTGCCACCTCCAGGCCTTCCTTGGGCACAGAGAGGTTTTATGGTTCAAACCACGTTTAAAAAAGGGAAAGAGAATTCAATTCAGTTTTATTTCTGAGGGAGAGGAGGCAGCAAGGACAGAGAGCCGTGGAGTGCTTGGTGTATCCCAGAATCATCAGGGTGGGAAGAGCCCTCCAGGATCATCCAGTGCCACCATCACCCCAAACCCTGTCCCCAAGGGCCACTTCAACAGCAGAGGATCTGCTCAGGAACCTCTTGGAAATATTTCCACCCCCAAAAAGGAGCCAGGTCACTGTGGTGCCTACAGAACAGGGGGTGTCTCCTCCTCCCCAGTTCCATAAAATTCCTCTTTTCCAAAGCAGGGTTCAGGCTGTACCTCCCTTGCACAGCTCTGTGTTTCTGATATTGTCATTGTCACCAGTGCCAAGTGTTGAAGACACAAAATAAAAGCCTTAACATTAAAAACTGGCTTTGAAATTTCCAGAGTTTGCACCTTTAGGGTTGTTTTTATTCACATGAAGGCTGGGTGGGTTTAAACCAAAGCTGCAATCCTTGTGGAGTGATCAGGGAAGGAGCTGTTGAGGGATTTAAGGGAAACAAACCAAACTCTCCCAGGCTCTGAGGTCCTTAAAATGAAAAAATGAACCTTCAACAGGAAAGTTTTGTTATTAGAGATGAGCTCAGCTTAATTTTAGTACCACTAAAGCTAAATTTTAGTACCACTAAAGCACTACCACTAAGCTTTTAGTCTGAGACCAGGCCAGGCTGGAGGGAGGCAGAGCTCCCTGAGCAGCATCCCAAGGGATCAAACATCCAAACAGGAATTCCAACATTTCCTTCCCTACTTTTCCTCTTGGGAATCAGCAATTCCAGCTGCTCCTTCCTGCCCTGCAGATGTTCTGTGTGGGGGAGAATCCTTAATCCTTCATCATTCCCTGGGATCCCAGCTCCAGCCTTGGCAGGGTTGCTTCCAAGGATGCAGCAGCTTGTTGCATCCTCTAATTACAGCACACATGACATAGTTAATTAGTTAATATTTATGACTGTTATTAACCTCAGCCTTCAAGGCTAATGGGAGCTGATGGACCTCACATGAGGGAGTTGGAATATCCTGAGTGGGAAGGACCCACAGGGATC
>WBNO01027563.1:907122-979517 GCA_013400575.1 Peucedramus taeniatus | reverse complement strand
CAGTTTTCTCACTTTCACCCTTCCAGTTCTCTCTCCCATCCTGATGTAGGGGATGTGAGCAAGCAGCTGCAATGAAATCATGGTGAATAAAACACTTGGGAAAAGTTTTGGATTGGCAAAACCAAGATCCAAGCAGGTACTGAGGTAACTGGTAAGGAATCACCTTATTCCTTTCTTCCAACTAAGCTAGAGAATGTAACAGCTACTGCCAAGAATGGTGGGGCAGCTGGAATCTATTGCTGGAAGGAGGAGCTGGGAACAGGCTATCAAAGAAAGGCCTGCCATTGTCACCCACTTTCATCTGCACTTGTGATTTACCTCACCATGTTGTGATCTCAGGTCTTGTGGCCTCAGCCTACACATGCTGACTCTTTCCCTGACTCTCCATTCCCTCCCTTCAAGCTCCATCAGTCAGGAGGAGCTGGGAGCAGCACTGAGTTGTATTTACTAGCTCAGCAGCCAGCTCCTGTGGCTGCTCCTTGTGGGCTGACTTGAGGCTATATTTAGAGCATGAAATCCCTCTTACCTCTATAAATTCTTTCAGTGACTCATCACAGGGAAATTAGCAACCCTACACAACCATGAAAACAGAGAAAAGGATACTTTTGGGAGAACTGCCAACCCCCTTTATCTCCAGTGAGACTTTTAATTGGCACCAGCATTTGTGCTCATTTTGATCCACACTCTTCTACACTCAAGGCCGATATTTGAGCATGAGAAGGCGTAGAAATGGTACAGATGAGGCATGTGACCATGAAAGCCATATGGGAAAGTGCTGATCCTTTCTTCTAGTATCAGCCTGCATTTATCCAGTGTCTCTGCTGCAACTCAAGGTTTACACAAACGCAGCAAAGATGGTATTTTCAGTCAGTCAGGAGCACACAGTCAGATGCTGCACCTCAGCTGATGGGCAGTAACACCTGCTCTGCTCCCATGCCATCGTTTAGAATATGGCTGGACCAATTTATTTTCAAAATGCCATGTCCAGGGTGGCAGGCAGGTGTCTACTCAAGCTCTGCTATCAACAGGAGGCAAGAGAACAAAAGGTCTGGTCCTCACCCCCTAGCCAGGCATGGATGGATCTAGAGGACAGCATCCACCACAGCCTCTGTGTCTGTCAGCCTCCAAGAGAAGCCACTTGCTGGAATATGCAAACCTTTGCTCTGCTTTGCACTAAGCAGAAGCAGGAGTGAGAGAAGCTTTAGCATTCTTGAGTATATAAATGCTCCTGAGATATCAGAGTTCAGAGCACGCTTCACTCTTTCATCACTTCCAGCTATTTTGCCCTGCACTAACAACTGTAACAACCCATAACAGGGGAGCCACTCCTGTGGGCTATGAGCCATGCAGAAGCCTGGCTGGGACTATGGAAAGGAGACAACTCAGCTCCCAAAAATTACTTCACCAGCATCAGTGATAATAATAAGCGGATGCAGACGATTAGTGACAGGGAAAAACTCTATGGTTTCATTCAGTCCTCATGAAGTAAGAACCCTACAGTGAGAAAGTCTCTCAAAAACAGCTGAGTTTGTGTTTGGGTTTTGTTTCCCAGTGTGCAGAAATTAGGAATGAAATACTGCTGTAAATCAGGCTGTTAGAAGAGCTCCCCCAGCCCTTTACTCACATCAATCATCTGATTGCCTCCAGTGAGAGTGTTTCCATGAGTGAGGACTTTTGGCAGGAATAAAGTTGGAAAGATGAAGCACTTACACATAATGACAGATTCATGGAATAATATGAATATTTATACACACTGGCATGGGAGCACTAAGCTTCCCATACAATTATTTATGCTCTGTGTTCAGACATGCCATTTATCTCAGCTGCTCTCCATCGAGCAGGTCTGTGGCTCACAGAGGCAGCCAGCACACACTCAGCCACGCTTTGCACCAGCTCTGATTCCATCCTGCAGCTCCTGCTGAGCAATGCCAAGGCAGTGAAGGCAGATTGCAGCCCAGCATTATCACAAGGGCCTCTGCAAGCTTTCCTGGCTGGCCTCTCCTCCCCACAGCTCTGCTTTCTCCTTGCTTGTGCATGAAGCCAGAGGGGTTCTCCTCCACCACCTGACATCTCTAAATGACTCATTGAGGCTGAGGCCCAGAGACAGAGCTTGAGAGCTCTGGACTCTCTCTACAGGTTTGCCCATGTGGCAAACACACCCTTTTTTGGTGCCAAAGCAGTATTTTCAAGAGCGTGGTGTCAGCTGCAAAGGGGTGAGCAGTTATGTCAGATATTGCAGAGCTGGGGAGCCAGCTTGCTACAGTATGCTGCAGGAAAACAAAATGTTTTGCTATTGTTACTTGTCATAATGAACACTGGCAGTAGGAATGAAGCTACCAAAAATGTATCATGAAACATCATGAATTGTTGCAGGGAAAAGCTGCCAGACACCTCACTGGGATATGTGCAGGCACAGTGTGGAAATGATGCAGATCTCCTGCCCAAGAAAACCAGCCTGGGAGAGGCCTTCACCATGGTGAGGTAAGAAACCTTACATAGTTACTGTATTGACTAATATCTTTTCCTACCTGCAGTATTTTCCTTTGTAGAACAGAAATCAGCAGAGTAATACTCCTAAGCCCATGGCGTGGGTGGCAGCCCAGAGACTCACATCCTGCCAGAGCTGAACTGTGAACTCCTAAGCCCAGAGTGCTAGGAAAACGTGTTCCCAGGGAAGATTGCTTTCTAGCAGCATTTTCCTCCCTGTTTTTTAATATACAAATGCAAATAGCACTGCACTCACAGACTGCCAGCAGTAAGAGCGTAAGGGAGCCACAGCCTGCCCCTCTCATGTAACACCTTCCCAATTACTGCTGCCATCCTGCACAATCAAAACTAATTACAGCCACACTGTCACTTCTCTAGCAAGGAGTAAAACGATGATGATAACGATGATGGGGTAATAGAAACATTCATCCAGTGCACATGGGTAATCTGAACCCGCTCATGTGTTCTGAAGGCATTAGGGGGGATGTGCTCTGAATCCAGAGAGGTTCAGATCAGACTGGGGAATAGCTGTGTGAACTATTCTGACCATAGCCCCTCAAAGTTAATTAAAACATCAAGTGCCTCCAAACCAGTGGCCTGTAAATAAACATTTCTCCTAGGTACTCTCATTCATGAAAACACACAAGATAGATTGCATCAGCAGCAAGGAGATATCTGCCATTCTTTCAGGTGGAAAAAGCCCAAGCTCATCCTCCTCCAGTGCCAACTGCTGAGAAGTGGCTTGGGAGCACAAGATCCAGCAGCAGCAGCTCTATTGTGGGACTCATCACGAGAAGCTTCTGGTGTGTAGCCCACACTCAGCATCATCCAAGGAGTGAACTGTAATGAGCAGAGCAGGTTTTCCTACCAGAGCATGATCTGAACGTGGCCACCGTGTCCAGGGAGTCAGGGATGTCCCAAGAGCACAGTTTATCCCTGAATCTCACAGGACCCTCACAGCCACAATATACAGGAGAACACAGTGAGCCCTGCAAATCTCTCTCACACAAAGCTGTCTCTAAATCATGCATGCCTAAAACCCAAACAACAAGCTTTCATGAGCATTTGAGTGCCAGACTCCTCCGTGAGAAGCTCATTTAAGTCACACAGTTCAGACACATATGGATTACCTTTTTTCCCCTGTGCTACACTACACATACCAGACTCATGCTGAACCAGGAGCAATTAGCAGCATGCTCAGCAGTATCCTCTGCTGACAGACAAAATGCCCCAGCACAAACGTAACCATGGGCACTGCACCTTTGGTGAAACACAGGAGCAAAGTTGGTCTGTGTGCCCAGCTAGGTCTGGCTCTCAGAACAGAACATTTAACCAAGAAAGGTAAATAGACAAAGACTGAAAACAGGCTAAAAGTCTATCAACAAAAGTTGCGCTGAATGGTAGAATTTGGAATGGAGCCTGAGTATCTCCCAAATCCATTGCTTTCTGATCCATATCTAAACTCCATCTATTACCTTCCCCTCCCACTGGGAAGAAGATTTATGCAAGACCCAAGCAGGCCTATGTCAAATTGGAAGGTATTAAACATACAGAATGCTGCTTTACTTATCACAATGCAAATTATATCAGCCATAAGCCATAAAAGAGCTCATTTCAAACAACAGTAATTTAACAGAGTTATTCCAAGGAGAACTAGTGGCTATATTTGTTTTCTTTCTGAAATTGCAATAGCAAACCATGCATGAAGTTTATTAAGCCATGCTAATGTCTGTCTGTTCTAGCACACTTTAGCCATATGGAGAATCTGGCTGGTGCTCAAAATACAAAATTGTTATTTGGGGAAAAATATCCTGAAAAGCTTCAACCACTCCAATTGTTAATTTCTTCGACAACGTGAATAATACATAATTAAAATGTCAGAATGGATGTGGTACAACATGTTGGAATCCATCAAAGGAAGGTAATTTGCAGACCCCAAGGAGAGACAGGCAGGAAAACATCTGAGTTCACATGAAATATGTGCCATAACCTGAAGGGCTTGGGCTCCCTGGGAGAGCAGGTGACTGTGCTGGATGCAGAGCCCACAGAGCCAAGGGCTGTGTCACAGACAAACCCCTCCCAGGGCAGGCACATCTCCAAACTGAAGGCTGGAGATATTAAATCTGTGGGGAGAAATCTGGGTCAGGTTCAAATCCCAAAGTCTAGCTTTCACTGTGACCTTGGGAGAAGCCCAGAAAGCACCACAGCTCATCCAGGGACACAGCCCCTGCCCAGGGCGGTGGGCACCGGGTGGGAGACAGAGATTCAAAGGGAAGAAGGGTGATGCTGGAGTTACTGATACCATTCCCACGAATCAAGAAGTTCAAAGAGTTTACATGCAGAAACAAAAGCCTGGAAGAAGCCTTCTCAGCACAGAGAATCCCCTTAAAGTTACATGTAAATGATTTTTCAGATGAAAAAATCTCTTTAAGGATTTAAATTCTGAATCACATGCAATTCACAAGGGAAATCTCAGCAAAGGTTGAGATTCTGAAGTTCATCACTACCAACTATTTTGTTAAACTTTCCAGACCTTTCAACCATATAAAAGAATCAGTATCAATACACAAGATTTGAATTTCATAATCATTTGCATGCCTTGCCTAATTATTTTTATATTAGATAGATGATTTTCATTTTATTGAAAGATGACACCATGTCAGTAAATTAATTCCCAGAAACATTTTACAAGCCATCATTTTTTTGCTATCCTCAGGACATACTTTTTTTTTTTTCTGCTATAATTCATGCAACCATTTGAAACAGTGACTTTCAGTAAGGTTAGCCATAAAACAAATCAGGGCTGATAGTCTTATGATACAATCCAGTTATTTTTGAAAAAAGAGATTTTATTTTATTACTCCCTTTTGACCTAAACAATAAAATGTAAAGACTTGCTGCTGAGAAAGAAGACATGAGCACCAAATCATGACATATGAGATATAGTTAATATGAATGATATGGTGGAGTTTTATTTTTAAATATTTTAAATAATACTGACTGTAGATTAACAGAATTTACGGTTGCATGGTTTTCAGCTTTTTCATTACCTGGCTCTGACTCCTCAAAACAGCAGAATAATTAATGTATTATGTTTTTCTTTATAACTGATGGGTAACATAAAGTGAATATTAAGAACAAGGTAAAATGTACAAAACACCTGAAAGCAAATTGTCATCTAGGTGAGCTTGAGGAAAATCCAAGTGCACACCCAGTGCCATTACCCATTGTTTTAACTGTTAGTTTGAGAAAGATAATGGAATATGTCAGAAATGGAGGGCAGCCAGTAGCAAAGCCTTCATCCACACTGCCCAAGTGGATGCCTTTGGATGAACACACAGCCATGCCTGGAAGCATGGCCATCCTCCACAAGACCTCATCACAGCCTGGAGGAAGAGTGGAGGCTTTCCTACAAATGCATCCTGCAGCCTGGAAAGGATGGGTAGCCAAGGCTGGTCCCCCCACACACCTGCACAGAGAACTTGTGCCAGCTCGTCCTTGAGAACATCCCACTCTGCAGCCTCTGTCTCACATCCCAGTGGCTGGAAACCCCCTGCCCTGAAACACCAGGCTCCAAAGAAGCTCATAAATCCATATTTCTCCTGCCTGATGGAGCTTCCTTCCAAACAGAAACTGCTGAAGCCCATTGTTTTGTGGATCTCAAGTGATTCTTAGGAAAAAACCCAGGGTGACGTGAAGCATCCCCCAGGAGAAGACAGTATTTTCTGTATAGTGAAGAATGTTAGAGGGCAAACAAGCCCACTGTCCCCACCTCCATGCTTGACACATCTCCCCTGCACTGAAACAAACCCTTTGTTGTGCTTGCTGAAAACCAGCAGGAGAAAAAAGTTGAAACAAAACAATAATCAGATGTCATCAGGTAGGCTCTCCTGCTTGAACTGCATGGGAGCTGTGTGACTCACTGCTTCAGTCACGGAGCAGAGCAAGGAGTGAGCTGCACTGAGGAAGAGTAACTTCCATGACAACTTTTGTTTCCAACATAGAATTTCATTTTCAGCATTAAAAGGAGATTATTCTTTCCACTGTACTTATACACATGCAGGCATCTGCTACCAGATGGAGCCAAACCCCACGTTGTTTTAACACCTTTATAGATGCATGGGAGTGGTTTACTCATCCCAGTCCTTGACAAGGGCTGGCTAAACAAAGGGAATGAAGAGCCTCTTATGGTTCTCATTCCCATCTGGCAGTTTTGGAAAGCCAGACACAAAGACCAAGTTTTGCAAGGCCTCAGGAAGAACTGGCTTCAGAGGTGACCTTACTGGCATCTCCAGGATTTAGTCCTCCCTCCACTGAGCTAACTCATAGCAACACAGAATCACAGAATGGCTTGGGTTGAAAGGGATCTTTAAAGGTCATCTGGTTCAATCTCAATGCCATAAGCAGGGACATCTTCAACCAGATCAGGCTGCTCAGAGCCTCGTCCAGCCCAGCCTTGAATGTTTATAAGGATGGGGCATCCACCACCTCTCTGGGCAACCTGAGCATCCCACACCTGCAAGGGGAAGGGACTTGCAGCCCAAGACACCAAACATGCTGTCTGGGAAGCCCCCTGCTACCTCCTCTATTTTCAGTTTTGCTGCTTTTCCTAACTTTTGCCATTCCCTGGGCTCACCTGCACCCTGCAGGTGTTGTTGTACCACACTCCACCTCAAGCCTGTGTGATCCCACCAACCTTGGGATGCTCCTCTCCCCTCTCTGCCCTTCCATTTATTCCACAAATTATGTGTTCAAGTGAGAGAGGGGTTTACAACCCTGGAATTTTGCAAATGGGAAAGATAAACCCTAAAGAGGGAGAAGTAGGAATATTTTTGCATCAAACAACAATTACTGGACATAATCTTCCTTCTAAAGTTAAAAGGGGTTTTTAAAAAAGTAATGAACACATCTGGGTTTCTCCATTTGAGGGAGTCCTAAAACTCAAAGAACCTGCATTAGCCTCTTTTCAACAGGGAAGAATATTTTATAAATGTAACTTATACATTCTAGATACTTAATCTGGAGATCCACATGAAAGCTTGGGGGAAAAAATATGAATTTAAGTGAAACATCCTTTCAGTACCTCATTTCTGGTGGTTTGCCTTTGGAAATACAGAAAGTAAACAGCAGCAGAGAAAAAAGAAAGGCAAGAAAATCTTCATGTCCTCTACTGGTGACACACATCAGCATTTCCTCACCTGTACAACCTTCATTGCTATTTGCATTGAATTACTTTTGTGTGGTCTATTACACAGTCAGTGAGGCACAGAACTTGGTAACATCCTGATGACCAGAGATGATCTAGGTTAATTCTAGGTTTATCTGAGAATATATGTAATAAGAAAAAAAAAAAGGAATAATAATAAAATAATTTAAAATATCACCTACTAACACTACAAGAAAACTTTCCTGATGCAGAATCAAGTTCAAAAGAAAGTACAAACTCCCCCTTGTAACTAGAGGGACACCCACCCTGTGCTGTACATGTGCAATGGTGCCACACATCTCAGAATAAAAAGCTCCAGGGACACCTCAGAGCAACTTCCAGTACCTAAAGGGGCTGCAAGAGAGCTGGAGAAGGACTTTGGACAAGAGCAAGGAGTGACAGTACAGGGGAAATGACTTCAAACTGATAGGGGGCAGACTCAGATTAGATATTTGGAAGAAAATCTTCCCTGTGAGGGTGTTGAGGCACTGGCACAGGCTGTCCAGAGAAGCTGTGGGCACCCCAAAGTGTTCCAGGTCAACCTGGAGGAGGCTTTGAGCAATCTGGTCTAGGGCAAGGTGTCCCTGCCATGGCAGGGGAGGGGCTGGAACAAGATCTTTGAGGTCTTTTCCAGCCCAAGCTCTTCTGTGACTCTATGGCTTCATGCAAGATGAGCAGTACTAACAGTATGTGCTCCTCCTATTTAAAAAAAGAGAAAAAGTTTGAAAAAAAAAAGAAAAAAAAGCTCTTCAGTCACTGTGTTGGGGAGAATTCCTCACAGAGTCATGCCAGGATGATATAGAAAAGCTGTAGAAAAGCTAAAACTAATGCCAGATCTCCTTCCTCCCACTCTGATACTTTTAGCTGTAAGGCCATCTGGTAAGAGGGATATAAAGCAAATTTTAACTTGCACTCACAACACAAGCGTAGTTGAAAACTAGATTAACCACAGTCCATTTGAGCTCACTGGAAATGTGCCAACCAGTAAATTAGATTGATCACCACTAATCTCCATCTCCATCACTGCTGGTCCCTGGTTGAGCCCAGGGATGGAACCAGTAGAGCCAAATGGGAGGAAATTGAATCAAGGGTTTGGTTGTATGTCTTCAATAATTTTTAAGGAACAGACTGGCAGACCAGGCCACTCTAAGCTTCCAACCCCTTGTGGTGGAGAAGCTACAGAGAATTAATTTGCAGAAAGTTTGTCCAGAATTTTGAACCATGACTAAAAGATGATTTTAGCCTCATTAACCCAGTCAAGTGATTCCTTCCAAGTCTGACCCTTAACTGCAAACATGCAGTGGATGTGTGCTACAAGGCATTCACATCATAAGCTCTGCTCCTTTTATTGCTTTAGAAGAGTTTAGTCTGAACAAACCCTCTCTGAGGCACAGGTCATGTGTACTCTGCAGAGAGAGATCCTGCAAATTCCAGGTAGTGAAGAAAGGTTCTGGATGTTTGTGACATTCAAAGGCAGAGCTGTCTGAAATGACAATTATGTCCCCTGCAAAAGAAATGCCTGTCTGTGCTGTGAATTCCCATAAGAAAAACCAAGCCACTTCTTGATGTTTAAATTCCTCATAGAAGAGCCAAGGGGAAAAAAATAAAACAATACAACAACAGAATATCTTAGTGTTGATTTACATTAGCCTCGTTTTTGAATCACCAGGGCATGATCCCCCTCTGCTGAGCCCAGCTTGAGCATGAGGCTTCCCCTTCTAAGTCACGGATCCCTGAGCTCACTGTGCAGCACATCAGCAAACACAGTGTCCTGATTTACTGAGTGATTCAGGGGTTAAGTATCATGGGTCAATGTAGTCTTCATTTAGACACAGCTTTCTAGCATTAATATTAATCTCAAAAATATTATCTTGATTAGTTCTACATCTCACTGACCCCTGAGCCATATCCTTATTTTTCAGCTGCCTTCCCCTTGCTACTGCTCTATTTCCTTCCGAAGTTTTCAACTTTAAATCCAAGTCATTGACGTAATTCAGGCATTTTGAGGGCAAAACAACACCCACCCTTGATCCTGAGCCAGAAGTCTTTAAAAACCATACTGAGGTCAAGTCATTAGGAGTTCTCAGCTGGCCAGAGAACCTCATGGAAGGAGCTCCCAGGTGCTGAACAGCTCCAGGTGCTGTTTCTTAGACCACCACACCTTCTGCTGAGGTTCACTGAGAGCCTCAGCTGCTGCAAACACTGACTGCTAAAGAAGTTTCCTCAGTTTAGCAGATAGAAGTTGGATTTCACCTGTGTAGCACTTGTACACATGAGCAAAAATAAGATATTAAATGCCTCTCACTTCAAAAAACAATGCATGAATCAGTATTAAAGATTTAAGCTCTCAATTTCCAGACAAACCTGTCCCTTACTTCATCTTGAGAAAAAGTAAAACTACCCTCAAGGACTCCCCATTTGACAATGCTGAGAGATTATCAGCAATAAAGCCATAATCTAAACTGATGCTAGAGTTTAGATTCAAATATTGCTGGTTTCTACTTGTGCCTTCTAGTTTTGAATTTTCACTATCTGCCTTCAGAAAGATATAACCCTGGTGTCATTATTAACAATATTCTACTTTGAACATTACTTGAGCTGTTAAGGAAAGAAAGCTGGAGGTTTCTGCCAGGTAAAACACCAGGGAGCAAGAAAAGCAGCAAGCAGTATTAAGAGAGAATAAGAAAATTTGTAATTGAACACTAGTCATAAAATAACAGCATCCAACCCACAGTGTAACTACACACCCCCCACCTCTAAGAAGACATCACTATACAAAATTTTTAGTATCTTGGCTGTTAGTAGGGCTACATGTGCAAAGCTGGTTATGAAACAATGATTTAAAAAAGCAACATTTCAGTAGTCTCATATCTCCAGTATTACTTGCAAATTATCCAAACCTGCAACATTTTCTGTTTTAATAATCTTTGACAATCTTTGCTTCACTACCTCTAGTAATCAAATAAAACAGCAGAAATATTAACCTTGAAAAATTGCATGAAGTGCAAGCTGGGCATATATTTTGGCAATTAAACTGTACTTTACCCAGTGCAGTTAAATAAGCTGTGTGATTTCCATCTGCTTTGTGTGACTGGCATGCTGGACAGATGTTGGAACAGATCTTTTCTGCATCTGGGAAATGGATTCTCTGGTTCACCCAGTTACAAAACAAGGTCTGCACCAAGGTGCTGGTACCACTTTGGCAAAAATGGAGGGCTGACAAGAGGTGGGCTGAGCTCCTCAAAAATGATCCTGAGAGCAGCAATGGCAGCATTTCAGAATTTAATATTTTAGGAAATTGAGCCAAAGAATAACGCTCTTATCTGCAATTCCATGGGAAAATGACAATTTCTCCTGTGTATGTCTTAGGAACATCTTCCAGTTGCTTTTGCTGAGGCTCAAACTAGCCAGCTCACACACACTGAGCATGCTGTTAGCTGGCCAAGTTACAGCACATGGGCTGCTTGCCAGGACTCATTCAGAATAAAGCACTCGGTGAGTGCAGCTTCAGACAGATCTATCTGCATCCCAGTGTGACTTGTCAGCTGGATTGCACTACCACAATGGGCTGAAGAGACTGGAAAAAATGTCTTGGGATAAAACAGGCACTAGGTCCAGCACTTGGGGAGCTAAAGGCACCTGGGCCGTGGCAGCCATGCCCTGCCATGAAGCCCTCCTTGCACTAGACCTCCCCTCTCCCTGCCAAGAGATTTACCCAGCTATTCTCCAGAGAATGGCACAGCCCTGGGGAGAGCTGTGGGCTCACAGCCATCGCTGGGATAACATCCAGGCTTCCCATCACATGTTTGTGGTGCAGAAGCATTCAGCTCCCCATAGGCCATGGCTGGGCTAGAGGCAGTGGGAAGGGACTTGTGGGGAAAGCAGCCAGAGCCCAGCCTGCCCTGCCTCTGACACAGCAGCATCTCCCTCCATCAATCCATGACTCTCCTTGCCAACAGCTCCACTCATCACTTGCCTGCTCAGGCCAGAGGGTGCAGCCCTGTGTCATGTGGGGGCATCTGGTCCCTACCCAGCCCCAACCTAGATGGTGCTGAAAGAACAAAGTTTTTGTCACAAGAACTTTTACCAGAGGTTTCACTCTTACTTAAAACAGGTTTCTTGCCTGTTGGTTTTAATGTGATACTGTTAGAGCAATACAGGCTCACATTACACTAAGTGCTACCAAACAAGGAAAAGCTTTTACTTCCCATTGCAGAAACTGGGAAGATATGGATGGGAAGTTGGAAGTGCTCAGACACCTCCTGCCTCTCTGTGCTCACCTATTTCAAAAATGTAAAGAATCATGGCTGCACTGTCACCTTATTCCAGTGAACAGGGATCAGGTCTTTACCAGTCATTACAGCTGATGTCACCAATCCCTTGGTGATCAGCAGCACAAAGTCTGGTACACTTGTACTGCAGGGATTCCCTGGAGATGGATCCAAGTCACATGGGGCTTCACTTGGGAACAAATCAGCTCCTTAAGGATCACAAAAACTACATTTGCAGTAGATGTCTTTTTTCTGCTTAGCTTTGTATTCAGTATTCCATTCTCCTGCTGCTGCTGGGGCAGTTTGTCTGTTGTGAACACAAAGCATTGGGAAGGCCCTTACAGACCCATCAATCTGTTCATGTACATTCCAGATCTCAGAGCCATTTGCTCCTCCTCCTGCTCCCCAGTGCTCTTAGCACCATATCTTACCCCATGAAGCTCAGTTGCAGCATCACTGCCATGCTCTAAAGGAGGTGTTATTAAACACCTACCTCTTCCTGAATTTCACTGCTGCATCTCAAGAGGCAAGATGTGGATTCATGCTGGCTGATATCAGGTACTTGACATCTGCTTTTCCACATCCCTGACAGTGTCTCAGTCAGGTAGCTTAGGTGGTGGGAAGAGCTGACTGCTAGATCTGAGCTGGGTGGCAGCAGTGGGCCTCATATCCCAGGCACAGAGCTTCTCCTGCAACTCCAGGATGGGTGGTTGTCTTCCACAGGAGAGGACTGCAGATCACAGTGTCCCCAGTATCTCCTGTGGTCTCCCTCTAATCAGGTTACTGATCACCACTTTGCCTTTTGAGACATCTGATTTTCCACATCTCACTGCAGCTCATTTCATGTTCCAGACCCAAACTCTAGAAACTGCAACTGGCACCAGCCCAGCCCTGCATCTGGCCTTCATTTCTCATCTGAAAAACACAGATACTCCATTCACCCCACAGAAGCCCAGACATCAAAAAAATGTGAGCCATTATTTGCCTTCAGCAGATTGCCTCCTTATTGCCCTCTGAGTGTCATCCCTGGAAATGGATTACACCAGTCTGGTTCCCTGGAGAGTCATGGAGCCTCTCTCAAGTGTTTTGTATCTGCCAGCAGATAGCACCAAGCCAGCTCTCAGCAAGAGCAGCTCTGGAAAGCTTGTTTACAAGAGTTCTAGTCTAAAAGTTTGACAAGAAGTACAAGTTCTAGTTAAAAAGGTACTCAGATATTTGTCTGAAATTAATTCTCAAGCTACAGGCAGCCAACCCATTTCAACCAGCGCAATAAGCTACAAGAGTTCAGGAGGAAAGAAGGGGTGGTGGATTTGTTTTAAACCATAAAAGCCAAGCATGAAAAAATAGTATTCCTTGGTTAATATGCCATCATTCCAGTGAACAAAGAGGATTTGATTTGGAGGAAGTAAAAGGCAATGGCTTTCTTTCCTAGTAGTTTTTACTTCCCCAAGCAAACAGGGATGGGAGCAGAATAAGAAAAAAACCCACTGGCCTAAGGACAGTTCCAGCATTCAGCAACTTGCTGAGCACTGACAGACTGATGGGTCCCAGGGGTGGTTAAAAGAGTAAGGCCATCAGAAAGAACACAGGCTTTTGGAGAGCAGTAGAAGAATCTTCACAAGACATGGGGGGAGAAAAAAGCATATAAATAGTAGCTATCATTAGCAGATGCATACAGACTGAAAGGAAATGCAAGGCATGGATCACCATACCACAAATGTTATTTTAAGACATGATGAGAATATATCTAACATATCTCCATTTTTATAAAGGTTTGTGCATACTATGGTTGCACTGTACCCTAGTGGATGTCTATCCACACAGGAAATATTTTTGTTGTTAGCATCCATGCATCTCACCATCAAGAAAATGCACCTCACCAAATAATTGTGGGTATTTAGTTCTTATTGGAATTGTGGATATATACTACTTATTATTCAGTAGCAGAACACCATCAGCACATCACCAGGATGCACTGGAAATGATGCAGTGCTCTGTGTTGGAAGAAAACCAGAACCAAACCAAAAAACTCCTGAAGTTTTCATGATAATTAGGTGCCTGTAACATCTTCTGCCTCCCAGGGAGGGAGGGAAAGAAGTAATTATCAGCCATCCAAACTCCCTGCTACACAAAGAGGGCTCCCACGCTCCTGTCATCTGTGACAAGAGCCAGTTCTCTGTGGGCAGCACCTGTCCTATCCCCCTGCCAAACAGCAGCTGAACGAGGCTGCTTTCACCACCCTGGCATGGGCCACCCTCCTGCTCAACACAAACTGCCAGCCTCAAACTGAGGAGCTCGTTCCAGCAATCTCCAGAGCACTTTGGAGAGACAGGGCTGATGACTGCCAGTCTCAGTGCTCACATCTGCAGTCTTAGAGATCACATCTGGGATCACATCTGGCCATAGCCCATCTGCCAGCAGAGAGCACCAAGCCAGCTGTCAGCAAGCACAGCACAGCAGCTTTGAGAGCAAGCTGGGAGCTGGGATTGCTGTCCTGCCCCAGGGGCAACAGCTCTGCTCCCTCAACTCATGGATGGCTGATCCTGCCTCAAGAAACAGCAAAAGCAGAACATGCAGCTTCATTCTGTGCTCACAGATTTCAGTAATCATGTTTCACTCAACTTCAACAAGGGCAGAATAGATTTTTCTTAGTCAGTTTTTTCTTCTGCTTAAAAATAGGTGACATCAATTTGACTTGTCAGTTTTAATTAGTATTTGCATTATGTTCTGCTCTGAAGAAGTTGTTCTGTTTTGACAAACAAGGGAGAAAAAAATCTGATCCATAAATCAAGCCTAGAATTTAGGATGTCAACATGAAAGGCAAAACTAATTAAGATGCTTCACAGGAGATCCCAACGCTTCCCACAAACACCAGTAACATGATGTTTTAGACAGGCATTCTTTGTATTTGTATATATACAGACACATCCAAATAGTCAGGGATTCACAAAATTAAAACTGACATCAATTAGTGCTAGCAATGGAACACAGACCAAGACTTGTAGCTAAGTTCAAGCCTAATGATACTGGATATTGCTGCAAAAACACATCAAGAATCAATCCCTATTTCAAATAATAGAGTGTAGTGACTCAAGACAAGGATGTGAAGAAAGTGTTGTTAGCAGCAGCAGCTAATGAATAGAAAATTGACAAAAAAGTGCAGATTCTCTAGACTGCACTGCTGTAGTCAGTCAGTATTGCATACAAATATAACCCCAGGGACACCAGCAGAAATAAGCATAATTTTTTAAAAAGTGATTTGACTTATTAGACATTTCAGTTGACTCTAAAGCAGATTGACAGAATAAATCTTTTCCTTTTTTTGAAGCACCTAACTTAACCAAACTTACAGGTGAAGTGTGCAGTCAGGGCAAACTTGTATGCACTTTCCAAAGATTCTGTTTAATGTTCAGTGCCACTTCTGACACTGCAGAGTGTTAGAAGCATTAATGATGTAGAGCATTGAGGAGTATCACTGAGAAGTCAGTCAAAGCACACTGGGATGCTCTTCTCCAACTCCTTGAGGAGCCAACAGCTCTTACAGCAGAAGGAGGCCCAAAAAGACAGGAGCCATTATCAGTTCTAGAGCAATATTCAAGTTTGAATTGTTTTTCCACTTGCCATAAATTGTTTAGATGCCACTGATGCTTTTAAAACCAAGTGAAATGTGCACAGGACAGCTCTACACAGCAGAAACAGTAGAAACATTTCCAGTTGAGTGCATTCCCCTTTGTTCCCTCACCTGTTCCCAAAGGCAGGAAGAGATGCTGCTCCAAGCAAGGCTTCCCACAGCACAGGGAGGCAGAGCACAAGAGCTTCATTTCTCCTCTTTTGTACTTCTGGCATTACCTGACCTGGAAACAGAATCTGCCAGTATTAACCAAGGCATGAGCAAGGGTAGACACAGTAATTTTATTGCAATTCAGCAACATTGAACCTCATTGAAGAAGGGGCAAAGCTAGATAAGTGCAAACCCCCCAAACACTGACATGCAGGCAAGTTTCACTGGGAACTAAGAGAGCCACTAGAACAGCCTTTTAGGAGCTAGAAAGGGCCAGAGTTGCCTTTCTGGCTTTCAAACAGAGTTTTGTTCTGCCTGTGATAGTTGGTGTGCCATAGCTGGATGCAGCTGTGAGTGGTGGGGACACAGGCAGGACCCATGGCCAGGGTGACCCCTTGAACATTCCTTGTGCCAACATCAACTGCTGGCCTGAAGTGTGCTTGAATTTGAGCAAGAGTGTTGGGGAAGCCTTGGTGATAGGGAGGGGTGGGGTGAACAGAGAGGAAAAGGGAGGAGAAGGCATGAATATTTTTAAGACAATACCTCAGTTTTGCAGGACAACAGCTATTTACTTGTTGTACAGGCAAGTTATGAGACTCTTGGGAATCAAGCTAATAAAACATCAAAATCAAAGCTGAACCATGCCACAAAGNAGGCAAGTTATGAGACTCTTGGGAATTAAGCTTTGTACTGAAGTAGTGGTGTGGACTCTGCTGCTCTAATAAAACATCAAAATCAAAGCTGAACCATGCCACAAAGGGAAGATTTCAAAAAGAGGATTTTTGTTGTTGTTGTTGTTTTTTAATGGCTGTGACCTGATCATAATCAGATTAGCCAAAAAGCAGTTGGTGGTTTTTTTCCTTAATGTAACAGAGAGAAGAGTGCAGACAAGAAAGGTAACTCAAAACAGGGAAATATTTTCATTAATAGAAATGCTGGAGTGTTTCAGTGGGAGAGACTAAGTTTTTTGGTTCATCTCACTCTTGTGTCACAAGCTCTCCCCTCAACACATCACTGTGGTAGGACCAAGGGATGACATGGTCATTGCAGGGATAGAACACAAAAACAACACAAAACAAGTCCTGCAGTGAAACCTCTGACTACCTCCATGAACCTTGCCCCTATAGAAATCACCAGGTTTTATTCCCCTTGGGTTTTCTGAAATGCTCTTTCCTTTTATCTAAACTTGATTATGGTGCTCTTCCACAGATGAATTCAGGCTAGTCCAGGTATTTAAATCTCTTCTACAGGAGGTACTCAAATTCAAGTTCAGGGTTATAAATTTAAACATTGGAGACCCAAGAAGGGTCTGAGCATCTTTGTACATGGGCAGAGCAACAAACTCCACCTCATTTGTCAGATGGGAAGAAGGGTGACAACCTGTGACTCTCCAAGGTCAGAGAAGATGAACAAGATGTTCAGATGAACAAGATGAACAAGGCAAGTCTGAGTAAGACTGCTGGGCTCTGTGACCTCTGCTTCTGTGAAGCTTCCCTCTGAGCACCTACATAATTTGTAGCTGTGTGCACAAAATCCTCAAAATTGAGGTGCTGAGTTGACATCACCCAGAATGGGACCTGCATCCCAACAAGTTAACAGCAAGACTTCTCATCATCTCTCAAGAACTCCATGTCCCATGCCACAGCCACAAGAGGGATCTGCAGCAGGGTGAGGATCAAGCACAGCATGGCCACATCATCTTTTTTTAAAGCTCCAGCTGAGCAGAACAACTTCACATGAATTAAGTCCATGCATCAGGCTACTGGTCTGTTTCCAGAGTTAAAATCTCTCCCTAAATACCACACAAAATAAAGGAGGCTTAAAAATGTCACCAGGCTCACATAAATGCCTCTTCTTAACCATGAAATATTTATGTTAATATAGGACATGAATAATTGAGCTTTTGATCTCTCTGAAAATCTAGCCTTACCAAATATTACAGGACATATAATTTATATTTGGGTAGTAGAGGAAATAACAAATGGTTTCACCTCTTAAACCAGTCTCATAGGCAGCCTTAAGTACACCAAAGCACAGTAATTGCTATAATGGCAGTTTGCCTGCATTAAGGCTTAATAATGTTATAATAAAAAGAGTCGTTGGCTCTTCTTTTTGGGATTGATTCACCACAAAAAGTAATCAATAAATGCATTTTTTCACTTCATCGCTGCAAACAGCTGCTTGGTATTTTTTAGCTTTTCCTGCACTCAGCTTTGCTGGAGTCCTACAACAGTGACCCACCTGGTCACAGAGGCTCCAGGCATCCCCTCAGTCTGCAAGTGGCCTGGGACAGATGTAGAAACAAGGACAGACAGGAGCAGCAATCCTGCTGTGTTTCAGTCAGACCCCTTAGCCCCATTTCCTATCACTAGACTCCCAAGCACATTTTATTCCAACAATACCCAAAAATAAACATCAGGTGAGGGCTGGCCAGGGCTTGGCTGGCTACCAAAGCCTCTTCCACAGACTCTCCCAAGAGCTGCTGTGCACTGCAAAGGTCCCTGTGGCAGGATTGCATCCCACAGGCCAAGCCAGGGGTGATGGTGCTGCTGGCACGAGTGGCTGCAGAGCTCTGCCTGACTGAGCACATGAATCCTGGGGCCAGGGGGTCCTCAGAGCATCACTGTGAGCCATCCTCTTTGCAGACTTCACTGCTGCTACCTTCCACACTGTTAACAGAATAGGGGGCCTAAAACACAGCACCTTCATTTCACCTGATTTAAACAGCTAATTAGAAATAAGTCAAATGAAGAAATTATTGCATTTCCCTTTACAAAAAGAAATACCACCACAGTAATTACTCTTTACTGACATAATAATATTCTGATATCTCACCTAGAGCCAAAGGCAGTGCAGTGGGAACAAGGCAGGTGCTCAAAGATCCCCATGCCAGCCTAGTCCAGTTCTGAGGTGCTCTTAATTCAGGCTTGCATTTCTCAGGATTCCTACCTAACCCCATATATCCTTTTAGGGCTTTATTTGAGCACTGAAGTCACCCATGCCCCAGTGACAGGGCAGGAAACAGGTATCTAAGGCACTGGCAAAGAGTCAAAATGTCACTGCACAAGCTGCTCACCTGAAGCTGGCCCAGGGATGAGCACTTAGGTGGAATTTCACATAGCCAACAACACTCCTAAAATCAGTTAAATTATTTAGAAAAGGATGTCTACAAAAGCTCTGGATATCTTTCTGCATAATGAAACCCAGCAGATAATACAATTGAATATCTAATTTCACAGCAGCTGTGAAATTGTCTGCAAAACATTTACATCTCATCCCATCTACATAAAATCCAACCCAAGTGACTTAAAAGCAGTAGAAACTCAGTCTAGCTGACAAACCAAAGCAGTGGATGCAATTTTACAGCTAATTGTGACAAATTCTGTTTGGGCCAGTCCTGTTTATTATCTTTATCAGTTATCTGGATGAGGGGATCACGAGCACACTCAGTCTGCATATGACACCAAGCTGGCTGGGAGGGCAGGAAGGCTCTGCAGAGGCATCTGGGCAGGCTGGACTGATAGTCCAGACCAATTGTGAAGGCTCAACAAGGCAAAGGGTTGGATTCTACACACAGAACAACCCCCTGCAGTGCTCCAGGGTCAGGGCAGAGGGGCTGGAAGGTTCCTAAAAGGAAAGGGCCTGGGGGTGCTGACAGAGAGCAGCTGAACAGGAGCCAGATGTGCACAGGTGGCCAAGAAGGCCAGTGGCACCTGGCCTGTCCCAGCAATGGTGTGGCAGCAGGACCAGGGCAGTGACCATCCACCCGAGCTGGTTCACACCTTGAACCCTGTTCTGGGGCCCTCAGGACAAGAAGGGGCTGGGGCATGTCCAGAGAAGGGAATGGAGCTGGGGAGAGGTCTGGAGGGCTGATGAGGAGCAGCTGGGAGTGTTTGGCCTGGAGAAGGAGAAGCTCAAGGGGAACCTTATCACTCTGTACAACTGCCTGGAAGGAGGCTGTAGCCAGGTGAGGATCAGTCTCCTTTCCCAGGTAACAAGCAACAGAAGAGGAAATGGCCTCAAGATGCTCCAGGGGATGTTTAGATTGGATATTAGGAAAAATTCCTTCACTGGAAGGGCTGTCAAGCACTGGAACAGGGAAGTGGTGGAGTCACCATTGTGGGTAACATAGGAAAGGTAAGGAGATTTTCAGAAAGCTGTAAAATTATACCTCAGAAACAGAAAGAGCAGACCTTAGAGCTGCAAAGTCTGAAAGTAGAAAAGTTACAATCGTACAGCAAGCAAGGACATGAAACAATAGTTTAAGTTTAGCTAAGATAGACCTTAAGACTGTAGAAAAATATGCCTCACAAGATAGTAGAAGGTTTTGAACTTCATAATAGAGTATTGTGTATTGTTAATAGAAAGCATACAAGCAAGCACTGTTTGAAGCACGTGTACATGTGCTTTTAGTGATTAGCTAGAACAATCATCTGTAAGCTTTAACAACATGCTATTGGCTAGAAAGTTTTTAAAATACTGTATAACAAATCTTTTGCAAGATGTGAACTGTTGCCATTTTTCAATTGTCTCAACCATGTAATGAGACTGATACCACAATAAAACTCAAAGAATTTATCCCAGCAGTCCCATCCTGTTTGTGAAAACCTCCAACACAACCATTCCTGGAGGGATCTAAAAGACACAGATGGGGCACCTGGGGACATGGATTAGTGCTGGACTTGGCAGAGCTTGGCTGGACCTGGTCTTCTTAAAGGCCTTTTCCAAGAGAAATGGTTCTAATCTAAGTGATGAGATAATCTTGCTGAGAACACAAGCTATTATGCCTCAGTTTTGACAGGCCTTCACTGTAGCTTAAAATACACATTTTCTGCATGAATATATCTCTCACTAGTGCACACAGCCACTGTTATTTTTCCTCAAATCGAGAGACTAGCAGTAGCAATACTACCTCTGTGAGTTTATATCTGTGTGTGTATATATATATATAAATGTAGTATCTCTGATTTCTCTCTCCAAATACAGTCCTTCATTGCATTTAAGAATATTCAATACAGACAGGATGTAGTTTTGTACAGCACAGAAGTAATTTTTAATACCTTTATATATATACACCATTATATATATATATATATACACACAATTTTTAATGGTATAGTGAGACACAGTGACCCCCATCCTCACAGACTATAACTCCTACACTGCTTTTTAAAAGGGCTTTTGCCTGCCATTTCCCACTAAATCCCTAGTCCCATGTCAGCTGAACATGGTACATTTTCCCCCCTTGCAAACCTCATGGATATTGTTAATTTTGCCTACACATGAACTGCTGGAGCAATCTCCAATTTTTTTAAAAAGATCTATTTATACTTCTATCATTAAATCACTTCTCACTTTCATTTTTATTGCCACTTTTACCTCCAACAGTCCTAATTTCTAGCTGATAAAACCAAATCATTCTGGATTGGGCACAGTTCCCCTCCTACACTAGTGTTACATTAGCATAACTACAGCTTTCAGTGAAATTAGTCTTGTTCACTTTGCTGGGAAACAAAGAAAAAGAATCAGTCCTACTGTTTCCTCCCTAATACATTTACAGGAGGAGTTTAGTCCACAAATACATAATGCATGACCCAACACTGGAGGGAGAATTACTCAGTATGGCCAAAGAGTATTGCAGCAAATCTGATGTTTCATTGTCACTAATTATTTTCACCAAGAAAACTGGCTCATTTCAGTTATCACAACACCTGCAGACACTAGAACTAGACAGTAGACATTAGTATGAACACCAAAAAAACCAAAATAAAATCAGTCCTACGTCTGCATTGAAACAACTCCACAAATACCACGAGGGAAATTATAAATGAGCTTGACTGGACTCTAATGTGCTACAGATAATTGCACATCTAAGCAAATCAAACATGGCCTGCAGATCTGATCTTCCCCCCCACTGGTTTTGATTGTTCTCACAATGGTTGCTCTGTTACAGGAAAAAAAAATAAAAATCAGGGGATTGCAGGAGTGTGACAACCTGTTACACACAACCCAGGCCCTGAGGTTTGCCCCAGGCCAATATAAAACCATGGGCTCTGCAAAGCCTTGTCACAGCTGACTTACTCAGTCCTCTACACCTCTAAAACCAATACTCACCTATGATTTTCACTTCAAAGGTCCTGCTTCAGCAGGCTTAATGAGAAACTAAGAAATCACAAAGCAAATTAAGGATTAATCATTGTGCAATTCCCTTAGATAACTTAATTGTCTCATCCTCAGTGTTTTGCAGTGTAATTAACTACAGCTCAGAACCAAAGGTAAAACTTGCTTCAGTCCAAGGTCACAAAACAAGGAGAGAGGCAAGAACAGAGGTAAGATGTCCTGATCTGTCACCTCCACTCAGTCCCCTGCTTCAACCACTAGGTAGCATCCACCCTTCAAGATGACACAAAACCCAGGAAACCAAAGTCAGTGCTAGCTGCTAACTAAAAATATGAGAACAGAGGCTGGGAAAAGGAGCCTTTCCACACTGATCATATAAAGGAACTCAGCTTAAGGCAGTGTTTGATGTGCAGTATGTCTGACAAATGGACTTGTGTACAAAGTTATCTAGCCCTTTTTACACATCCTTGTAAAAACTTACAGCAAGTATGGACTTTAAAGATTCAAGCATCATTTCTGAACTCAGCTGTAATTTACTCTTCCTTGCTGAGCTCTTTATCATCCTAATAGCCCTGCCAAAACTAGAATAAATTCCACCAGACATATCATTAAGGTATTTAGTAATCACTACAAGACAGTGACATAATTCACTAGACCCAAAATACCCCAAAATGCTATTCTATCCCTTTACAGTTACTGAAGTGCCTTAATGAAATTCTATTTGGCTGCAAAGTGAAGATATGGATGGATTTACACATAACATAGAAATAGTCCATTTAATTAGCAGCTGAGATGTTTAATGGCTAGTATTAATTTCTGTTAAACACTGAGACATCTCTCAGCTGAAAGCTCTGAATTCAGACAGTTGTTCAGGATTCATTTTACTTCAAAGGCTCAAAGGCAAATTTCAGATGCAACTGCACAACTAAGTCTGAGTTATGAGAAAATCAAGAAACCAAGCCTCAGAATTGAGAAGACCTAGCCATCCCACATCCATCTCAGGCTGCAGTAAGTACTCTCTGCTGCAGCCCCAGGGGACAGTGAAGTTAGAGAGGTGCAATACCCAACAGCCCAATTACCATACTCCACAAAGCATGGAGATGGAGAGGTTGTGCAATTGCCATCCCAGCTATTGCCACCAGCTGTGCTGCTCCAGCCCAGCTCCGTGCCCCTTCAAAGAGGTCACTTACATGGAACAGCAATTCCTCAAACAACAATACCCACAAACACACTCCAAGGCAAGCAACCAGCTCCAGGCATTTGCAAGATGCTGCCTTTTGGGGTGGGAGCACTAAAGACTATTCATTGTTTTCCAAAATTTCAGCATCAGAAAACAGAGTGAGGAAAGGTCTGGCATCTGAAATGACACAGTCTGTCAGCTCAAGGACCCACAATTAAAAACAAAGTCTTTGTTTCCTTCTTGGAGTAAAGCCTGGCCAAATCTCTCCAGCCCTCAGATGGACCAGCAGGGGAGAAGCATCCCCACTTGTGAGCTCTTCCAAAGGCACTGAGCAGGACTCACCCAGACAGCCAGCACAACTGGCCCTGCTGTCCATCTACAAACCTCATTTTTTAAACTTGCTGAGCACAGGAAACCTATCACTGTCCGTGTTACCAACCTCCTAATTCTTTTTTCACAGTCCTAAGAACAGGGCAAAAATAAACTGAGCCTTCCATTGCCTGTTGAAGAAGCAAAGGAAGAGCTTGTGCAGGGCACAAAGGCAAAGCTCATTTTACACTTTTCAGTCACTGATACACGAAGTGCAAACCCCTGCATCCCCTGACGGAAATACAGGGTCTCCAGGGAGACCTTACAGCACTTTCCAGTACCTAAAGGAGCCAGAAGAGGGCTGGAGAGGGATTTCTACAAGGGCATAGAATGACAGGACAAGCTGATAGAGGACAGGTTTAGATTAGATATAAGGAAGAAATTCTTCCCTTTGAGGGTGGTGAGGTCCTGGCACAGGTTATCCAGAGAGGTTGTGGATGCCCCATCCCTGGAAGTGCTCAAGGACATGCTTGGATGGAGCTTTGAGTAACTTTGTCCAGTGGAAGGTGTCCCTGCCCATGGCAAGGGAATTTGGATTAAATGAGCTTTATAGTCCCTTCCAACCCGAATAATTCCATGGCATTTCCTCAGTAAAAATAAAAATACCAGCTGTCTTCCACATGCACAAAACCTCACATTTGTCTTTGTTGCTTGTAGGTTATTGATTTTCAATTGTTCAGGTATATGTGAATCTGTAAGACTTCACCTCTAACTGCCCTGCATGTGCTTTTATGTTACAGAGCAGTTTCAGGCAGCAAAATGTCAAAATAAACAAGATAAACAGGTAACTGTGACAAGTTTTCCCAAGGGTAGAAAAACATTAGCAGCACCTGCTGCGTTTTCCATCTGTTCTGGAGTACCCAGGAGGAAAAAAACCAGAACTTTTGTGTAGCAAATAATTTGAAATGTATGACTGGTCTTGATTCCTCTAGGAAAACCCAGGCTGTGTCAATAAATAAATAACCATACATATACATCTTTCTATACAATGAGGAAAGCAGTATAAGGTCTACTCTACAATCCAAAGGGCTTCAAGTCAAAGTACAATTCTTTTTCCTTCACTTGTCTATTCCTCTCTTTCAGGGGTGGCCTGCAGGGAAGGGATGAGCCTGGGAAGGAGGGAAATTTCTGGTCTAGGAGACATCAGCAGAGTCTCACGTGGAATCAATTGCCCTCAAGCTTTGCAGACAAAGGCCCTGCTACCACTTTTGTGCATGGCTTGGTTATGACTAACCCAAGCAGGGTTTAACCTGTGTCATTGCCTAAATATATAACATTTCTCACACTCCCCAGGCAGGGCCTGGTGTCATCAGCTGAGCCAGGAGCACAGCAGCTCTGCAGGGACAGGTGGGCTGGGAGGGGCACAGCCAGGGCAGGGCAGGGAGAAGGAAAGGTCCTGTGTGTGGAAAACACCCCTTGTCACCACTTTGATTCCTCCATCAGCACCAGCAGGGCAGACAAAGCCACAGGCTACGAGCACAGAGCAGCTCTGTTTCCCACAGGAGACATCTGCTTTCTGGAGCATCTTTTGACTTTCCAGAAAGAGCACTGTGCCAAGGAAGCAATCCTCCCTCCCTCCCTCCCTCTGCATCCCTGCCCCTGGGGCAGAACTGCCCCCTCCCACCTCAGAGCCGGGTCCCTGCTGCTTTAGTCTCTCCAGTCTCTCCTGGAACGGGATGTGCTCCCAGTTTTGCACCACCTCGGGGTGCTGGAGCCCTGCGGTGCCCCCGGGGCTGGCACAGCACAGCAGCATCCTCCTCTTCCAGCCATGCACTGCCTGGGAAAGCAGAGCCTCTCCCCGGGGGGATTTAAGCCCTTGGGGGCTCCACCCTGCCCAGGGGCTGCTCATTAGCCCCATCCTATCCCTGCCCGGCCGAGCTGTGCCCAGGTTGCCATTCCTACAGCTTGGGGCCCCCTACAGCCAGACACAAACAAAACAAAACAAAACAAAACAATTGTCTTTGGGAGCACTTGACAGTAACCACTTCATTTTATTTGCAACTACATCATAGCTGGGGAGGGAAAGACAAAAAAGACCAAAAGCAAAATCTTACTAAACTACCAACACGTGTTCATTTAACAGTTTCCAAAGTGTGCTCTGGTTTTCTCTAGGTTTCCTTAGTTTTCCTTACTGTGTTGCCTGTTTCTCTGCAGCCAGACCCATTCCCTGCCACCTGTGTGTCCCCATGCTGTAAAAGTCCTTGAGTCATTTTTTATATTAAGGAGTTTCTTAACTTCATTGTTCTGGCCAGGTCCCAGTTTAAGTACAATCCCTTCAAATATTTCTCTTATTTCAACCAGAAATGTCTATTACAATTACTTCCTGCAAATTGTTTTGGAGCTTTTTCCACACCTTTTTTTTTTAATTGCAAAACAGCTGTCACTTTTCAGCCAGAAGATAGTTGTATTTTGATGCCACATTAAACCTCTATCCTACACACTTATCAAAACCAGTGGAAACCTACCTCGAGGCAAAGCAACCTCCTTACAGCTGAGAAAACAATTTTGCATCCTATTTCCAGGGAAATTCAGAAATTTTGCTTGCAGGAGAAGCACAATGATGAAGGAAGGACATAACAGTTTTTATTAAATGTGCTATGTATAAAATATACCACATAAAAAATAAATTATGTGCTTCAACTGGACAGACATAAAATGGTTTGATGGCTCAAGTCTATTTAAAAGGTAATCTAAGCAAGCTGTGACTGTACAGACATTGCATCTAATCTAAAAAGACATTAAAGTTTCCCTGATCTCTTAGAAGCAATCATTTGAGTTAAAAACCTTATCAGGAGACCATGCTTGGAAGAAAACATAGAAGCATATTTTAGTTAATGGTTCAGACCCACCTTGTTTGCTTTGGAAACTGACCCTGTACTGTAAATTCTATCTCTGCTGTAGAGTACTTATAGCCCATGAATAATGGATATTATAAACAAGCACTAGAAAATGAAAATTCAGTTAACAATATTATGGAGCTTCCATTCACAAGTGTAGTTCATGAGTGATATGAATGTTATGGTTCTTATCACCAATGAAAAAATTTTGCATATCCCATCACAGAGTTCTTACAAGAACCTATTCTGCATTTCTTATCTCAGGATTTTTGTGGTACGAAATATCACATTAGGTCCAGTGATTTACATTTTTTCAATAAAATTCTAAATACATATGCAGTAGCTCTTTACTGACTGGTTTCATGTTATAAATTATAAGCTTGGAGGTAAATACATTAGGACAAATATTGGTTTCTAAATAGTCACTATGAGTGAGATTTTATCCTGGTATTAAATTACCACACCTCTTCCATTTTATATCTCTGTCTTATCTCCCAGTTACTATATTTTGTGACAAGTAAGTCAATAAATAACACTTCCTTGCTTCTGACAGTTCAATTCATTCTGTTCCACATGGTAGAAACAGCAGGTACAAGTCCATGAAAGGGTTTTCTGGCAGCTCTGCACAGAGAGACATTTTGAGATTTGCCACTATCATAAACACTGCTTTCAGCGTGTCACATCACCAAGCATTGCAGGCTTCACTGTAGAAGCAGCAGGTGAAGTCCAGTGCCTGTAGGAAAAGATTAGGGATAAAAGTAACAATTCTGCTTGGGGATGTAATTGAATGAATAGTCCTTGTCCATTCAACATGTCTGCTCCTTGGCTTTTCAGCAATTCTTTGGTTTAACAGATGTTCTTTGTTTTACTGGATAATCTCAGCCCCTAGTACCTTAACACCATGGCTCTATGTGACACCTGGTTAGGGAACAGGAGCTCAAGTTGCAGCTGTAATTGGACCCCTCCATACTCCCATATTCCCTGCTTCACAACCAGCACAGAGAGCCCCCCAGAACAGCTCCAGTCAAGTCAGCACAGGAAT
This sequence comes from Peucedramus taeniatus, assembly GCA_013400575.1. NCBI lineage: Eukaryota > Metazoa > Chordata > Aves > Passeriformes > Fringillidae > Peucedramus > Peucedramus taeniatus. Next base: position 952,224 of record WBNO01027563.1, on the reverse strand, counting down.
ATAATCAGTACAACCTGTGGATAAAACCTACTGGCTGAAGAACTGAAAGAGTACAGCAAAATCTGCCCCAAAACAGAGGTGGGGAAAAGAACACAAATAGAACATTTTGGATACAGCATCCTCACAAAGCTCCGTGATGCAGACCAAGTGTGCCAGCCCCCACTGTGCCCCCAGCCCAGGGTGACCCTGTCTGCCCCATCCCTTCCCTACAACCCAACACCACCTTGTGCCCTGACCTACAAACACCCCAGCTCTCACACTCTCCTGTTCACAGCTCAGCTGTGCTGTCCTTCCCAGGAAAGAGCAAGGAAATGGATCTGACAAACTCTGCTTCCACAGCACCCCCGACAGACACAGGGATAGGCAGGGACAGGGACAGGAAAGACAAAGGGCCTCGAAGGGGCACACAGTGGGAGACCAATGGCTGTATGGAGAAAGTTTCTTCCCTGATGAGGAAGGCCAGAGTGCATCAGGCAGCTGCCTCACAGGCAGGTGGAAGAAAACATGTGGATCCAAGGAGATGTCTCAGATGCCCTGGGTCATTCACCTCCAGGTCTGAGTTGGGCTGCTGAGACATGTGTGAACTCAAGCCTGTTTGTCAATTCAATCTGCTTTCTGGGATTCAACAAAACTCAAGCTGATGTTCCAAATATTTATTAAAAAGTAACTGCTAGTGGAGGAAAAAAAATCTGTAAGTAGTCCAATGGCAGATTTATTACATTTTTAACAGGTAAAGGGAATTAATCTATTTTATGAACAAAAATAGCAATAGGAAAGTATACTGAAGGATTCTCAATTAAACATTAAAATGGAAACAGCATATGCAATACACATTTATATATAAATATACTGGTTACATTCTTCTTAAATTGATGAAACAACATTCATTAGCAACATCCAAAAATATTTCTTTGTGGCAACAGATTAATCTTTCTTCACAGCAATACTGCCTCTCCTTAAGTTTCCACGACAACAATTTCAGAGCTTGGGACTAGAATAGGTATTCCACACACCATATCAAACCCAGAGCAAGTGATTTGAAACTAGTTTATATGAGATCCCAATGAGACTTAAGGCCAGATATGCAACAGGTGGAACTGGCAGAATGCGATTAAAATTGTGGGATCTCACTGAAATCTCAAATTTGGACTAAAGCTAGATTCCCATAGGGAAAATGTGACACTACTCAGAATTCTCAGCTAAAACACACTTCCCTTTTTCTGTAAACAAATGCTAACAAAAATAAACTCTCTGTACCCTGTTAACCATTTCCTAACATAAAAATAAGGAGCTGCTTGGGTAGTTTTAAAATAAGTCAATATAAAACTCCATCCTATCCTAAGCGCTGCCTCTCTCAAAGTGCTAACAAACGGCACAGTGTTTCCTGTTTGAGGCTACATTCCCTGTTTTCCATGGTTCATATTGCAAACCTCAGCTCCAGCAGGACTGAGCTCAAGCCTCCAGCCATGGTGGCTGAATCAGCCCAGCCCTGGGCACCTCCTTGGGACACCCAGAGCCTTTCTGAACAGGGCTGTGCTCCCTGTGCTGCCAGAGCCACCCCCAGCCTGCGGGGTCTGCACTGCAGGGAGCTGCTCAGACCCACCCCAGCACAGCAGGGACCTGGCCTGTTCCCTGCAGAGATCTGGGCAGCAGCTGGGCTCAGACCTTGTGGCAGAAGAGGAGCAGATAATTTTGCATAGTTTGGTTGAGTGGTGACTCTGTGAGTCCTGGGGAGATGCCCTGTCGTGCTCCTGCCGCTCCCATTCCTGCCAGGTGTAGAAGGGACTCTCACAGCTTGCCTGTTCAGGACCTCTTTGGACTTGGTTTGGTTCAAATACTTGCTGGCTGTTAACTTTGGAGCCTGAATAAGAAATAGTGCAAATACAAGCTTAAAGAATAAAATAAAAAAACATACCACATTACCTTCACTGAACATTCAGTTAAAAAGACAAGAATCCATAAGATGAAACCCCAGCTTTGGGATATTTGAGATATTTGGCAAACTTGCACAAGATTCTTCACAATTGTCTTAAAGCAGTATGTTTCACTTGGCACTAGATGCTTCAAATTATTTGCTAATGTGATTCTAACTAACACTGTTGTGGCTAATTGCAAATGACTTTGAAGACTAGTCATGGAACACGGGACATCTCCCTGGCGTGATGGGACAAACACTCCCTGCAGTTATGTGCCCTCAGTGCTTTTCTTATCCAAGTTTAATTCAAAATGATTTTGCTTGCATGGAATGGTGTGAATTCATCCAGGGTGGTTTTTCTGGAAGGCGAACAGACAACAGTTATTTCTGAGGGTCAAAATACCTTTATTTGGCCATGCTGAGGCAGATTAAGAGGCCAAAACAGAACTCAGTTTGATTCCTATTATGGGAGGCTGGCTGCAGTGCATTTTAAAACAACATTCATCTGAAGTGGCTGAGATGCTCAAGTTTGAAACTTCCTAAGTGCCAGGGCACCCTATAAATGCAGGCCCCCCCAGTACTGCAGTGACCTTCACCACAAGGCAGCAGCAGCCACAGAGACACTCAGTCCTCATGGAGGCAATGCAGCATGCAAAGTTCCTTGGCCCACTTCAGAAAGAGCCTTAACTTCTCTCAATTCCTCTTCCCCAAAAAAATCAGCAGAAGGGACAATCAGCAGCAAGTTGGTTTCAGAAAGCAGTGCACAAATGGCTTACTATTTTCACTAAGGATTAGGCACACTGCCTGCTCAGGCTTTGGGGAAATCCTACAGACCTCCATCTCCGGACGCCTGCAAAGTCTGGTCTCGGTCTTTCAGGGCTCGGGGCTGGGAACTAGTCCTGCTTGGACTAGATCCAAAGAGAGAAGGGTGCAGTCCTTGCCCAGGGGCAGGGCTGCCTGCTGAGCACGTTAGACCCCCAGGGCTCAGACCTGCCCCTCTCTCTGCTGTGCCCCTCAGCACATCGGCATCAAGGCAGGGGTGCTAACCTGAAGGTAGAGTTGCACCAGGGGAGCCTTACCTGTTGATTTTATGGGATTGTTTCAAAGCAGGATCCACATATTTAAAGCCATATAGAGATGAATTCACAATGAAGCTAAGGAAACAAAGAAGTCATATCTACAGACAGCTGCCATCACGCACACACACACCCCTTTCATACTCCATTAAAGAAAACAGCCCACGGGCTTATGTCTAATGTGATACTGGCCTCCCCAGAACTTCATGACATTGTTTCCAATGATACAGATAGCACAGCCCAGGCTTAAACAGAACTGATGCATAATTATGCTTAAGTAGCTTTCGTCTCCCCTCTCCATGAGTTAATTACAATTCTGTACGTGAACAAAATGGGGAAAAAAATCTCCATTTTTTCTCCCGTCAGCAAATTCACATTCTGTGATGGGCAAAAGGAGCGATTTTTGGAACAAACACTGCCTTCCCCTTCTGCCTTTGTCTGCAAGTGTAAATGTTACTGGAACTTAAGAGTCGCAATCTGCGTTACACAGATGGGACTCTGCTATGTTCATCTTTTTTATTGTGATGTTCATGTAGCAGTGACTTTTGAAAGATGTTTGGAATGACTGCTGGCCATGACAGGATACTGCCTAAATTAGAATCAGGCTCCAAGTATCTTACTGCAATTAGATTATGTCATATGTCATATACTTACTCATGGCCTGGGAAGGAGAGTGCAAGGGTACTTAATGTCTGTAGATACTCAATTAAAATGAGTGCATCAGACACACATTGGTCTGGCTTCTGCCTGCCTCACATCTAGCCCAGGCTAGCTCCTAAACCTTAAAGAGAAAAGAAAAAGGAAAACACACACCATGCCCATACGTACACCTGCTGGCTAATACAGTTACCTATCTATAATGTATAAAGCCATGCAGTTTACACTTTGTTTGATACAATTCAGGTTAAAGTTAATGCTAGAAAAATAGAATTCAGAGGGAGGGGAGAAAGGTTTGTGTGTAATAAATGGCAATTTTGCTGTCTCTTGAAGGTTGCATTTCAAGCGTAACTGCATTTCTCCATGCACTCTGAACGCTTCCCTTTTCGGGTATTGGCATGCTTGTGGCAAAAGCAACCAAACCGATTAATTAGGCACACAGTGAAAGATGACATCTATTAAAAAAAAAAAAATCAGTCATTTCCATTCTGGAAATCCTTACTCAAAGCCTTGATGTCACAGCGATAAGCTAAGCATGAAAGGTTGCAGACTCCTTCCTTGCATGAGGGCAACACCAGCTGTGCAATGCACACAGCTGGAAAGGCTCTTATATATTATATATACAACTGTAATCCAGAATAAATAATACTGTCCTGACTCATAGGTGTATTTCAGCGTGGTTGTTGTTGGTTGTTATGGCTGGAGAATGCTTGCTTTTCATCCCTTCTGTCCCTCCCTTGGACACATCAATGAACAGCAGCCTGGGAGTCCACAGTGTCAGCAATATCCTTTTGTATTCCTTCCGAAAATTCTGGTTAAGAAGCCCATAGATCACAGCATTGAGGCAGCTGTTAAAATAGGCCATAAAATAGCTCAGGACAAAAAGCCATTCTGGAATGTGTGGCTGCACTTTTGAAGGATTAATTGAAACAGCAAGGCCAATAAAGTTTAATGGTCCCCAGCACACAGCAAAAAGGACAAAAACCACAAACATAGTCAAGAAGTTTCGGATGTCAGCTGCCCTGAGTTTCTGCTTGCAGTCTTGTCTCACCCGGTGTTTGACCTGAATCACCAGAATCCAGATCCGCAGGTAGCAAAACGTCACGACGGAGAGCGGGACGATGAAGTGAACCACCACCACCGTGATGGTGTATGACGTGCTCACTGTCTGGGCAAAGGTGCAGGAGTAAATCCGGGGGTCATACTGCAGGGAGCCAACAAAGAAGTTTGGCACAATTGCCACCACCGTGAGTATCCAGGTCAGGCAGAGATAGCAGCAGGTGTTCTTCAGGTTGAAGAGCTTATCGTAGCGAAGGCTGTGGCAGATGTAGCAGTAGCGGTTGATCGCGATCGCCGTGATGTTGAAAATGGACCCGATGACACTTAAGCCCATCAGGAACCCACTTATCTGGCAGTGAACATTTCCCATGGTCCATCCATTGTGGAAAATGGCACTTAAGATCAGAGGGTACGGATAAACTGCAACCACAAGGTCTGCAACGGACAAGCTGACAACAAAGATGTTGCCTACAAAAAAGAAGAGACCATGAGAAGTTAGTGTAGGTCCAGATGGACAACTTGCAACTCAAAACTCCTCTTTAGGCCTAAGTCTTCTGAAGGGCTTCACTCTACTCTCTACTTGGAATTTGAAACCCTAGAAAATGAGACTTTGCTCTACTAGTGACAGCAATGGAGAGTAACTAGGCATGATTGACCTTATGTTCCTTCTTAGGAACAGTCTGCACTAGAAGTGTTACCCTCAACTTGGCTACAGCTGGGACTCAGGTACATGTGGTCCTCTAAGCTGTGTAGGAGAGAAGGATTTTGTTCTCCTTGTTAACCAGCCAGCTTGACTCTCTCTGACCATCATGGGCCAAAGGAGTATGGTAGGCAGGTTATGTTTTCAGGTTTATTCATTTCGCTGACAGCAGTTGCACAGGAAAAGTCTCTTTTGTTCTTTTTCATGCAAGCAGGAATGCAGTCCCCAGAATTTCTGCACTGTTCATGCTAACGATTGTGTGTTCTTCAAGGAACCATGGTGCAGACAGCCTTGATGTGCTTATTTGGTATATTTTCCTGTCTTTTTAATGTTAAAGTAGTCCAGTTCAATATGGAAGGTCAGTCACTTCTTCACTGTCTGGTCCTGGGCAGAGAATGTGATTAATAAGCTGCAGTCAGTCATCTCTGCAGAGTATGTGCTGCAGGTTGTTCATTTAGGCGCTACAACAGAGATTTGAGAGTCTCTGCAAGTATAAAATAATTTAAGCCTTATTGGGTTGAAAATGCTGCATTGTGGGGGACAACACCTGCCAGCTCCACTGTGAGGAGCAGCCTCCAATGACCCAGGTAACCAGTGACTTCCTAACAGCATTTGCTGCTCATTTCATGAGTCTGGTGTATTTTTAGGGAGGCAAAAAACCTTTCTGTTCAGTTTGCCAGTCAGCATAGAGGATTGCATTAAGAAAAGGACCCCAAGGTCTTGTGGGAACTGCTGTAACTACAGGACTAGTTATAATGTTGAAAAGGACATCTGTCAATACTCAGCATTTTGATGCCCATACAGTGTGTCCTTTCAGCAGGAGCTCAACACTTCAGTTAGAGGACAGCACACTAGCAAAAATAGGTGGTTTTCCTAACTCTGCAACTTTCAGGTGTATCTGCAGCAGTGGGAGGGAAAATATTACTAGAGACATAGAGAGAGTATATATAGAGAATACAACACATGTATGTAACACATTTAAGGTGTGAAGACCTGTGCCCCTATGTGATACAGGCAACATCCCATCCAGCTGATCACACCTTTACCTCCTCTTCAAACCCTCATATCCTGCTGTCTAGTGGAGTAGATATATATTTTACAAATTACTAAAAAGAGGTATTTTTGTGTAGTATCCCTGAAAGAACTCTCTTACATATCGATTCAACCAGGTCAGAGGCTTTAGCACTTGGAAAAGGCACCCAAGGGCTGTTGGAAAGCATGGCTGCATTGCCATTGCAGTTGGGTCATGGCTGTATTTGTGCCAACAAAAACTATCAGGACAAGCCAACAGCTCATATCAGGGCACTTCATGCTGACCAGAAAGCAGTCCAGACTGGAGAACAGCCCCGGGCAGTGTGGAGCTGAGGCAGCTGACACAGGCTGTCACTTAAAAATAAGTATTAGCAGAGGTCATGTGAAGTGCTAAAATCTTTTTAGAGAGAAATTTTACATACACAGGTTTACCACAGCACACAGCTTTTGCATCTGCTGGGCCTCAGTGCTGCTTTCTTGCTGATTTAATAACTTACTGAGAGCCTTTTAAAATGCAGTTACTGAACCTGGTCCCCCGTATAATTAATTCCATTTATGCCCATTTTCAAGGGCAGAACCAACTGTGGACAGGCTTAGTGAGCTGCAGACACCCCAGAGAGGGAATGCTCTTCTGCAGCAAAACTTTTATTCACTCGATCAAAACCATGCACTTCAACAAAAACAAAATGTGCCCCCAGCACCAGAATTTCCTTCTTTTGGAAACCTTTTCTAAAACAATTTTCAAGACAGCAAAACAGAGACAGACAGGTATCAGCAATCCAATTTAGGAGACTTCCAGTGGATACTGGAGACAGACTCCACTACCTGGACCACAACTCTCCCTCTTCACAAACCTTATCCTGCTTGGATACACATTTATACACAAGCAGATAGAAAGCAAGTCTCTGCCTTTGCTGGGCATGAAATAGACACATTCAACGTCCAGTTCTGAACCAGGCAGGGCAGAACAAAGCTGAATATTCCCTACTTAAAACACCACATCTGTGGATTTCATCCAAAGCATAAAAAAAACATAGGGAAAATTACTAGTCTTACTTCACTGCCAGCTGCTGGAAGAAATAAGCTGTTTCTGCTGGTCTTTCTTAACCAACTTGAATATTTGAAAGGAAGTAAAAATATAAGGAAAAACATCTATAGAAATAATATTCACAGGATGAACTTCGTAGTTTGGATTCAATCCAAGAGCACAGTATTGTGGTATTATTTTGACACAACTTCATTGCAAGGAGAAAATGAGATGGTTTTATCAAGAAAAGAATAATCTCCTCCTCAGGGAGCAAACCTGCCCTCCCCTGCTCTGTACCTTCAATGGGGCAGTCTCACCTCTCCTACCCAGCAGCCCTATGGCCCAGGCAGGGTGCTGGGTGCCTGGAAATACAGCCAGAAAGGTTCACTCAGTACTATTTCACAGAAACAAGCCCATCTCCCACTATATGTGGGAATGCACTCACTTCATCCTTTTCTTCTGGTGAGATGAAGGGGCAAGTCAGACCCATGAAACAGCCACTTGCAGGTCAGTTCTGAAAATCAGTGTATTTTCAATGGCTGAGTGCTGAAAAGAGGGGGCACATTGCAGGCCACCAAAGCAGAACATGCCCTTCAAAATGTGGGAACTGGCTATTGGCTAATTATTAAAATAGGAGTAATCTCAGTTAAACATTGCTTTAGCCTTGCAGTCCCTGGTTTGCTATGAGACCACCATGTGCTGAGCCCTGCACCAACAGCTTGTGTCCTTCCCTCTGTAGGATGAGGTTGGACCCTCCTTCCCAAAGACACTGCAGAATGGGAAGCCATCTAATATGTGGCTTTTAGGAAAGGTAAAGATCAGTCTCCTGCCAATGATCTTCATTACTTTTTTTTTTAACATTTTCCCACTATAAAACAAAGTAGTCTGGCCCATAAATACCAGTAGGGCTTTATCTCCAATTTATCTGCTTCTGCAACAATATTTTCAGATGTATCTTTTTCTCTTTGTTGGCATGTGACTATATTTCCTTATTAGCTTTCACATTTTCCATTCCTTTTTAAATTTCTACTTATTATAAACTGGCTCATGTGTTACTGTGCTCCATCCCCCAGTTACAGTGTCATACATGAAGAGGCAGGAATGGTGGAGAAAGGCAAGTGTAACACTGGTAATACAGACTTGTCCACATTTTCAGAGAAATTATAAATTTTTTTACATTACAGAAGTCCAACACAAAGCTACAGATTATAGAGGTACAACACACTGTTCACAGTGTAATCCACAATTGTTTAGGGAAAAAAAACCAACTCCAAGCACCCTGACGCCCAGCTGCAGAGCAGATTAGGCATGTACAAAAGGGAATTTATCCCAGAATATCTCGTGCCCTAGCAGTTCCTTGAGTTCCCCCTGCTCCCATAAACCTATTTCTGCCCACTCCAGCAGTCTGCTCCTGTACTCCAGCAGTTCCCTGGCCCTGCCTCTCATTCTGCCTGGATTATCCAACAACACAGGTTATCTGAGGACATATTGTCAAGCCCTGGTTCTAGGAAATGTGGAAATACCTCAATGAATTCTGCAAATCAATAAACCACATACGTAAAAGTCTTTACTGGCAGGCTGCCCCAGCACCTGCCTCTCATCCAAACAGGTATCGTTCTACAGAAATTAACTGAGCATCACTGTACAAACACAAGGGCCACTGGCACTGCCTGCCTCAAGAGGCTGTTGGAAATCCCCTGGTGTCCAAGCTCCAGTTGCACAGATCCAGCCTCTCCCTACTTTTCCCACACAGCAGCTGTGGGATGTCCTTTACAGGCTGTGGTTTGCAAACCCTGAGCCTAGAACCAGAGTTAAAAGGTGAGGGGGGGAGAAGGAGATAAAATATTTTTCAGAAAGTTGTCGCTTTTTGTACATCTCAAAATGTCCAAACACCCAAACCTCTTGTTTCTTTGTTATTGATATGAAGTTCTTTTACATTCCTTGCTGAAGTATTACAGAACTACAAAACTGTTTCCTTTAGGTGAACAAGACAGAGATGCTTCAATGCAGCCTGAGGTCAGCACTGTTACCTGTACGCCCAATGCTGAAACTGAATTGTCCTGAGTTTTTTTTTGCAGGATTTGCACCAAAGCAGAAACACAGTTGTGTGGATCAAGTTCTGCTCACCTGGAACAGTCCAGCTTCAAGTGAGCCTGCTGTCCAGGCTGCTGCTTCCTCCCCCACTCTGTTCAGGGATTCGAGTTGCTCACAAATAGACAGTGCCCTGCACAGCAGTTTGAGGCAAACAAAACACAACAGCTTCAAAGGCAGCAAGTGAGAAGCTGACCCATGAGCACAATGGATGAGTGCCATGGGGCTCACTGCATGACTAGTCACCTTGCTGTTCCAACCTCTTCCCAGCAGTGAGATCAGACCCTGGTCTCTGTCCAGCTTCTGCCAGATTAACTGACAGCTGTAGAGAAGCAGGTCTAAAAGCCTGTATTGATAAAAATGTGCTAAAATACATAATAACAGAATTACAGAATCACAGAATGAGCTAGGTTGGAAAAGACCTTCAAGATCATCTAGTCCAGCCTATGATCTAACACCTCCTGGTGTTAGGAGGCACAGAGTGCCATGTCCAGTGTTTTTTTATAAACACCTACAGGGCCAGTGACTCCACCACCTCCCTGGGCAGATGATTCCAGCACACAATCACTCTTTCAGTGAAGAATTTCTTTCTAACATCTAACCTAAACTTCTCTTGGCACAGCTTAAGACTGTGTCCTCTGGTTCTGTTAGTGCTGCCTGGAGAAAGAAACCAACCCCCACCTGGCTACAGCCACCNACTATTCCTGACAGAGGCCAGGATGCCATTGGTGTTTTTGGCCACCTGGGCACACTGCTGGCTCATGTTCAGTCAGTTGTCCAGTCCCCCCAGGTCCCTTTCTGCCTGGGCACTGTCCACTCTGTCCCCAGCCTGTAGTGCTGCAGGGGGTTGTTGTGGCCAAAGTGAGGGCACTTAGACTTGTTACCCTTCATGTTGTTGGACTTGGCCCATCCATCCAGCCTGTCCAGGTCCCTTTGCAGAGCCCTCCTACCCTCCAGCAGATTGACACATGCTCTCAGCTTGGTGTCATCTGCAAATTTACTGATGGTATACCAAATCCCCTCGTCCAGATCATCAATGAAGATATTAAACAAAATGCTGAAAGTTTATTGATGCAACTGGTATGTTTGCAGTGACTTCTTACTACTATAATTATACTATAAACCACAGCTTATAAAAAAGATATTTAAATTTTATGTTTGTTCATTCAGGTTTTATGAAAAAATCAAGACTCAGGTCTTCCAGATAAATGGGATTTAAGACACACATCAGCCTCAGAGACATATATATAATGAGGTTCAGTAAACAATTTAACAGGCCATGACTGTAAAGCAAGGCTCTGATGACCACTTACCATAATCTAATACTCTCTGTTTAACCTTCCAAAGCTTATGCTCACTGCAAAACAGAAACAAAATGTACTATTTGCTTCAAGCAAAAAAATAAAGTCATAAAAAGCTTTATCCAGCATGCAACAAGACTCTTTATTAGCTGTGATAGCCTCTTTTTCCTGTTTGTTTTTACCTGCCACTTGCTGTGTGATTGCTTGTATGTCACTAACCTCCAGCCTGCAGATGTGAAGTGTCTGCTCAGGTCTGCAAACCAAGTGGCAGTTCATAGAAAATGCTTTAAGATCAATGTTCTTCTTTTTATGACATAAAGATACCTTTGAGCATGTGCAATCATACTGATCATGTACTGCTGTAATTAAGTGGATGACCATGCTGTGGTGTTGGGGGATGCTGAGCCTGCAGCCCTCACTCTGACAAGCATTTCTTATGTCACAAACTGTAAAGGGTCATTCCTGGGTGGACAATATTTACCCCATCAAAGTGCATTAAGAATGATCCTTCTGTAGGGGAGTGTGACCCATTGCACTGATCCTTACAAGCTCCTGGCTTCCAGGGCAGTGTGGACATCACACACAATGACACAGGAGGAATCCCAGACTGTTGCCATCTCTTTCCACCATTCTGATAAGCACTGATACACTGATGTACCCACAGGACAGCCCAGTGTGTACTTACCCATTCTGACAACTGAAAATGTTTGACAGGGGAGCACAAGTGAAAATCAGCAAAATTCTCACTGAGATCCAGGCAAAAAGAAAAAAAAAATAGTTGTTCAATTCATTAATCCATAAATTTTAATTGAGGATTTTATTTGTGTATTTAGGGAGTACGTTCAAAGAGAGGAATAAACAAAAGAAAGAAAAAGGCATTCAATTAATTATCTGCTATCATTACTCCATTAGCATTCAGAGGGGGATAAAGTATGGTTTCCTGCAGTTAAACAGACAGTGCAGTTGGGCTGTCAGCTGCTCTCAAATCCTGACTGTGCTGCATAAAATGATACACAGGGTAATAAGAAAAAGGGCAGGAGGTATTGCCAACCCACAGCATTCTTAGGATATAAGATGAGACAATGTGGAAATATCCAATTTAAGGACATTATGAAAGTCCTAAAAAATGCATGAAACTCCAGAATAATTTATCTCCTGAAAACAGTCCTTTGAGATCTCTCAGCACAACCATAAAGCCAGAAAACAGCAGTATGCTATGGGCTACCAACTATTGCCCTGTTTGCTGGCATCATTCCCTTTGGGAAAACTGTGGGTACTTGGAGCTGCTCCCTGCCTTGTGCCAGCCCTGCAGATGCACAGAGCAAGGCCAAGGCAGTCCATAAAGCAAACTCTCCTCCTCCTCTGCCTTCCTGTGACCAGGCACTTTGGCATAGCTTTGGCATCCTGACTCCACGAGCCTTCTCATCTGTACATCACTACAGCTGGAAAAGCTGCTCCTCCCTCTGGACCTCTGAGAAAGGCTTGTGGGAGGAGGAGAACAAACTCACAGTATTTACTGGAGAAGAAAGGACCAGCCCTGCAGGGCTTCAATTGCATTTGTTATGCACCATATATTATCCTGGCTGATGGCTAAAGAATTGCTTACATTGCCAGGTGAAGGACTGGATTTACTGGATTTTAGACTTTTAAGTCATGACTTTCTAATTGTCTTGCTGCCAAAACACCTGAGCCATGCCTTCAGCCACTTTAACTAAATGCAGAAAAGGGCAATAGCTGGCAGTGTTCACACCTCAGAGATTCATAACTTTCATTTGGCTAAGATCAGCCAGATTCACAGCCTTAGCTGAGCTCAGAAGTCTGTGGAAATGAGCTAGAAATTAGAGAACAGCCCTGTTAGCATGATTTCGTATCTTTCCTTATACCACTTACCATTACACTGGAAGCAATGTAAAGGGGAGGATTTTTCACTTGCTGTTCCACAAATGGACATTAACTCTCAAATGAATAAAAGTTATTTAATTATATCTTCTGAACACTTAAAAAGTGGTCAGCCCTCTTTTGGTACCAATGCAGAGCAACTTCCCCATCTTTAGAATTTCAAAATCTTTATAAAGAAAAAGAAGTTTTTGCACCATCCTAGGGAAACAGTATTTGGCAAGTTCCCAAATGTTATTACCCATTAATCCTAACACATCCTGCTCACCTTAGGCATGCCTTCCTGAAAAGGTGATCTGAATATAGTATAAACAAAGGAAAAATTATATAAATTTGACATTTTACCTACCTTCAACATTTTTCAAGTTTCTAAAATACCATTTAATGTTCATTTAAGTGCCTTTTAATGATTTCTTCCTGTGTTTTCTTGGAAGTTCTGACCCTTCGCATTAGGGAAAACCACAGTGCTGTAATTCTTATGGATTTCTATACTTAGCTCTTGCTAGTGGGATGTTTTTCCTGGATGCAATTATGGCAACTGAATCTGCTAGTAATGGAGGAGGAGTAAGTGGTGGTCTTGATCCAGCTCCTCATACATACAAATGAAGTGCCCTTTCTGCTCATGAGCCCCCTCGTCCTGTCATTTCACTGTTATATCCACCAAGCTCATCACCTGCAGTAACACTGTGAGATAGTGAGCCAATCCACACAAAATCTTGATTCCTTCTCGTATCAATTCCAAATTCTTGGACTAAAGATGGGCCTGGAAACACTGCCTGCCTTCACAGCACATCCCAGCATGAAGATGCATGATGGAGAGCAAGTGATGGAGTCAAGAGGGCCTTGGGGCCACCCCCCAACTTGCACAGGGTGAGAGGAAGCCTCAGCAGCTCTGCCAGTGCCAGGGGATCTGCAGAGCCCCAGCTGCCGTGTCTGACTGCACAAGGACAGCATGGCTGGTGGCTACCTACTCCCTAAGGCAGCTTCTTGTGGGACACAGATGTCTTTGGGAAGAGTCTACACAAAACTCCACACAGCCAGAGGTCAGTCCAGGTACCCAAAGTAGCACCTGACACCCTGGGTACCAGTGTCACCCCCTGAGTTCCAGCTGTTTACCCTCCTTTTCTGCCTGAAATCCCTGCTGAGTGGCACAGTGTAAAGCAGCTGCCTCATCCTTGCCCAGGCTGTGTAGGAAGCACAGGCCAGTGCCCTTATGTTTACCCTCCCACACTGGCCACATGGGCACAGGGATGAGCTCCACCAGCCCACATTAACTCCAGGCCCATTATTTATCACCTGGTTTGTAAAGTGCTCTCAAAGAGGAAAGACCCTGTATAAACATAAATATGAATTATTGCCAGCATCCACTGAAATGACAAACCAACATCCATCCTCTCCCAGTCCTAGCAGCTGTACCACCACCATTTGCCATCTGTTACTATTCCAGAAAAAAAAATCTGTCAACTCAGGCTTAATAGACTTAATAATGCTCTTTTGCTATTGGTGTTGGTCAAAGTGTGTTCCCGGAAAGGAGCTGTGTGCAAGCAACCAATTCCTAGGCAGCTGTCAGGCAGAGCATACAGTCAGATATGAACACACAGCTCATTTTAGTGTTAAAAATCTTATCTGACTGCCCTGGAGAGCCCTGCTGAACCACCACAGCTGAGCCTGGGAGCTGCTCCTGCTCCTCCTTGTGCCTCACTGTGTGTAGTCCACAGTTTGTTGACTAAACCTTGGTGCCAGCACCAGTCACTACCACCATGGACATCCACTGCAAAGGAGCAGATGCTACCCTGCCACAATTAGCAACTTGACATACCAGGGATGAGTCTCTCTCCAGTCCCAGCTCTTCCTGCTTAGCTGATGGAAATGGGATGTGGGGTTTTTTTTTTCCCTACAATTCTTTTGAACTGCATATGGAAATGAAGAAGCTACTAAAGCAACAGTCACCACACAAAAATGCTTCCATTGATGAAGGCCATTTAGTGTTTAACTCATTCTTAACCAATTCTAGGTTACCTAAATGAAGGCTTGGGTGTTAGGGCAGTAGCAGGGTGACAATCACCTGTGCTTCTGGACAGCATTTGTCACTAGACTTAGGAAAAAAAAACATAATTTGGATCCTAATTATCTCCAAGGTGATAACCTAGTTGTAGGCTATGGCACAGTCCTGGTATGCCTTACAGAAGTGCTGTGCCCCAATGGATTGGCTTTTCTTTAGAAGACCTTAACATATTTTTTCAAACAAAAAACCCCATGGGCTAGATTTAGATCATAGAATTCCCTAGAGCCCACTTTTTTTCTTCTCCTGTGGCCTCATACTGAACCTGGCATGAAGCAGGTACAGCCACAGTATGCACAAGCAATGGAGATGAGGCTGGGAGAGAAATGATGCCATGAGGGACAGGAAAGCAGCATGACTAAGGGCAATGAAAAAGGCTGAGATACCTGAAGTACTGTTCATCCAGCTTTCACAATCTGCTAGGAAGAGGAGTAATATTCCTTACAAAATGGACAGGCAAAGAAAGAGTTTCAAGATGTCATGGCTTCATCAGGACTATGTGAACTGTGAGAGACATAGTGCATGCAAGCAGGAGAAAAGAAAGTAAAAGAAAATCGGTTCTGGACCTCCTGGTTCATTCATAACTATTTACTAATCCCACTGGAAATGGAGAGTTACTTTCACCTGGAAACACTTTAGGGACTCTGATACAATTACACAGGCAAAAGTCCAATGCAAACAGTTAAAGTTGGTTCAGTAAGATTATAATGATACTGGAAAATAAAAAAACTCTCATGCCCTCATTTTCCCAGAAAGGAGTCCAAAAACATTGTTTCCCAGAACATCAGCAAAAGTTTCACTCCAGATATTCCACAGGGTTTACAGAACTCATGTCAAGCCTGGGTACAGGATGAACAAGAAGAAACGATCGATGATATGAGAAACTTGGACTAGGGAGTCCCAAATGTATTGCTGGATGGCATCTGCTACTGTTCTGTTCCTAATGACTTACAAAACATTGAGGTGCAATGTGTGGGTCCATAAAAGGAGAAAAGATGTTTTTGCAGTAAAGTCCAGAGTAAATGTGTTCCAGCATGAGCCTGTGTGAACGAGTGGCTCAAGGGGGTGTGCTCTAGCACTGATCTCAATGGGAGTCTAGTGGTGGATAATATCCAAGTGGCTTGAAGGCAAAGACTCCATGGGACAGTGACACCTAAATTACTGAAAGAAGTAAGTAGTCAGACTCACAGGCAGCAATACACACATTCAAGGGCAGATCTCACACTTGTGGATAATACTTGAAGAGGCTGGCAGACACTTTGCTATCAACAGCTTCCGGTAGAAGAGCATTGCTGGATTCTGCTCTTACAAAGTTTTGCCCTCAGCAAAAAAGAAAAAAAAAAGCTCCAGAAAGAATAAAAGATGCTGAAAAAAAGGCCATCCACATAAGCCAAAGAAACTCTGACGTATTTAGCTAAATTGCCTAATCCTGGAATACCCCTGAGTCCTACTTTCTAATCTGTAGTGATAAGGGCAGGCCTACTTTTAGAGTTGTATAACCACCATCAATTGATGGTGCTTTCAGTGTCCCCTTAAAAATTTTCCCCTCCTTTCCCTTTTTCTCCCTAATGAAATTTTTTAGCAAGAAATAAATCACAGATATTTCTTCTCTCTGAAACTACTTAACATCCACATCCACACCTCCATACTTCTAAGTGGTAATGTGTTAACTTGAGCCTCACGATTCCCATCAGGAACCCAGGAGGTGAGGGCTGCATGCAGCCCTTTAATGCTAATTCTGAGTGGACCTTTCAAGCCAGCTGTTGGTTGGTAAAGAAGACTCTGCTCCCCCTCTCCATGTTTGTATAGCCAAGGGTGTGACTATAAAACCCATCAGCAACAACTGAGCTGGAGGAACCATGGGAGGTCAATTGATCATCCCCCTCAGCCACAGCTCTTAAAAACTGCGGACAAGGAGGAGCCTTTCTCCACTTGGAACAGGCTGCCTAGGTAAATGGTGGAATCACCATCCCTTCAAGTGTTCCGAAAATGTGAGGATGTGGCACTGGGAGGATATAGCTTAGTGGAGAACATGGCAGTGCTGGGCTAATGGTTGGACTTGATGACCTTAGAGTTCTTTTCCAACCTTAATGAATCTATGATTCTATGATTTCAATAACTACATTGCCCTTACTCAAATCCAAGCTACCTTCCACCCTACTTGCTACCATAAAAAAAAAAGCTTTAGGCATGTGCTGGTTGAGTAAACTCTGAGACAAAGGAATAACTCAGCGCCTTCAGTCAGTGTGAGATCTCATCTCTGGCAGGGGCAAAACAGAGGAAAAAGCTATAGCTTTTCACACTGCCTTTTACTTCTGAAGTGCTGGAATTTCTATCCGTTTTAGAGGTCATGCTTTCATTTGCCACCCTCTCCAAAGACAAGAGAAATGGTCGTTTGCTAAATTTCTAAAAGAAAAATCATCTATCAGTCTGTGCAATTTCTGAAAAGTCCTCTTCTCCATTCCTACATTGCTTTATCTAACAGCATTTTTTGAAGAGCTGTCATTCATTAAGCATAAGATATTAATTCCTGCCTTCAAGTCTCTTCAGAGCCATTTATGACCCTCCATTTCCTCTCCTTAGGATTCCCTGCTACTTTTCATTTAATTGCTGAAACCCCATGTTGTTATCTGTCCCCAATAAAGTAATTTTGTTTATGAACTAACTCTGAAGTAAGAAAAGTTTTAAGGATTAAATGAAGCATGGGCTTAATACAGAGTCTTCTAGGGAGAAGTATTTGTAACAAATGCCAGTGCCATCCATTCACCATGAAATTTTCAGGGTAGTGGGAATATCACAAATCAATAAAGATACTTTTCTAAGAGGGGGTTGATTTGGCAGGGTTGGAAAGGATGAGGGTTTCTAGTCCTCACCAGCAGTGTAACACAGACATATCCAGGTAGGGAATGAAAACTCACAGCATGTTTCCCACCTCTTCCTTCAAAAGGAACCCAAAAAGCACAGAAGCACAGAGAGGACAGGGAGACATAAGGCAAGGTTGGTGTGCATTACAAAGAGCTTTGCAGAAATTCTGTCCAAAAATTTGCTTGGCACGTTGCTGGCAATGGATGAGAGCTTTGCACATTAATGAGTGGAGTCCAGCAAATAATCTCAGCTTCCCAAGCAGAGAATCATCATCATGCAATGATATGGTGTGTATTTCCCTGTCAGGCACGGGAGCACACCAGTGTTGGCTGCACATTTATTTAGGCAGCTCAAGAAACATCTTGAGAGTATGGGAGTCACCTTCAACCCAGCAGGACCACCCTTGTTCGACAGCCACATGAAATGTCTAACACTCAAATAGCTCAGCGGAGTTCTGTATGTACTCTAAGGAATCAGGGTTTATTTGGAACGTCAGAGTTAGCAGAACCAGGATTTGAAGCTTCAATAACAGATTTACACAAAATAACAGAGCCCAGCTCTTGCAGCAAACTCTCCAGCCTGGACCACCCAAGAGCCTCCCCAGGGTCACACCGTGCCCAGGCCATCGGGTCACCCAGCTCTGGCTGCCACATCTCCCAGCTCTGGGGTGGAGGAAGATGAACCCCAAGGAGTATGGGCCATGTCTGCTGACTCAGCAGGTCTCACAGCCCTCATCTGGGAGCACAGTGCAGAAACTCACAGTGTTTACTGCACTGCAACGAAAAACAAACCTCCAGTCATTGCCAGAAGTCAGTTCTTGGCACTGGGAGCACAGGGCGTGGAGTTCAACTGCTAATTAGGACAGGACAGCAGCAAGGGGGAGAACAGGGGAAGAGGCTGGCTTTGGCTCCCTCAGGAGTTGAAAGGCTTTCCCAAATTCAGCCACATAACACATCCTTTAAAAGGAGAGCGATGGCTTCTTCTATGCTAGCAACAAAGCAGAAACTCTCATGCCAGCACTGCCTTCTGATACTAGCTGTCCTTTTATCATCCATTCAGGAATAAAACTCTCACAAGGCAGAGTTGTATCAAATGACAAATAACAGCTGTAGGGAAAAGAAAAAAGTGTTGCACTTCATTAGAACTCTGTATGACTCTGACAACCAGAAACACACTGCCAAAGTGGCAAACACAGCCAAAAAGACAAGAGAGATCTCACAGCAGCTGTTAAACCAAATGGGAACTTGTTAAAATTAAGGGCCATTTCCCCTCTTTCATATTTAGTCTCAAAACATCATGTAAAGAAATTCAACCTCTTACAAAGACAGACTGAGTCATTAGCACAGAAGAGATGCAACACCCTTGCAAAGTTTTCAGTTTAAAAGGAAGCAGCTAATACCCAAGCAGTTCCTAAAACCCTATGAATATGTTAATCTGGTATCAGCTTAAACCCTCCAATATTAAAGTAATAAATCTTACCAGACTGAATTTTACTGCTGTTCACTTGGTGTTCCAATATTCCATTATAATATGCAAGTATTCAACACGGAGGATGCTGATGGGCCTGTAGCAGCAATGCCACCCTGGAGCAGACTCCACCTTTCCTTCTTCCCAGAGAGGTCAAGGCATACCTGTCACCAACTATCAGCACTCCCAAATCCTCTATGCCACCAGGCACTGGTGACTGGTGATTACACCATGAACGCAACTGGGATTGCTGGGGGAACAGGACTGCACAAGGCCTACAGAAGTCACACCTGGAGTTGATTTTGTAGAGGTACCACAGAAACCACAGGGAAATACTTGGGGCTAAAAAGTATTCTGCAAGTCAAGCTGTACAATTTGCTAGAAGGATGCTGATTTCCAGAGGGGACAAGATGATTTTGCTTCAATCAGGCCCTGACAAACCAAGCAAATTAAGTACATAACCAGCAGCCAGTTCCAGATAATCCCACAGCAGGAGAGTGCAGTGCTGACAGGTTTTGTTCTCTATTTCTTTAGAGGACAGAAGGTGATTGCACTGTTTAATTCTGCATTTAATTAGTAAGAGCTAGTTTTATATTGGAGAACTGAACGTAAGGACAAACGAGAGACACATTCTTGTTTCAAGCAGGGACTTTTCCAGTTGATTGCCATGCAGCATGAGCAAACCGCTGCCTCTGCATGTTCCGGCTTCCTGCTCCGCCAGCAGAAGATCTGCCTCCAGTGGATTCACTGATAGCTACAAGTACGAGGTCGTCATTGACTGGAAGGCAGAATAGAAATTGAAACACTTCCAACATGCTCACCTTCTGGGTCTTGGGAGCCATCCCACACTGAGCACTTCACTCCGTACAGCTCCGTGCAGAGCGGGCTCAGGAGTCTGTGACACGCAAGAACAACCAAAAGAAGTGGGATATAACTGGCAGAAGCACATCCCTGTTTACCAGTCCTGGAGCTCCCCACAACCCCCCACATCAGGAGGAGTTTAGATGAGAAATGCTGAATGGTAGCACATGCAACTTTAAAATCCATAGGCAACACTCTTCCCACCAACTCCATGGAGTCATTCCCCCACCATGGTAGCAGAGGAACATTTCCTGTTGAGAGGCTGCTGCTGACTTCAGGTGCAACTAACTCACCTTCAATGTCTCAAGGTTAGAAGATGAAAACTCATTGTGGGCAAGAAGTTATTAGGAGAAGTCTCCTCTAAACCAGTACTTTTCCCTAAATCCCTAACTGCTTCAGTGACATCAGCAAAGGCAGGGATAATAGCTGGCATATGTCTTTCTGGATGAATTTGAAAAATATAACACCAAGGAATTAGCAAAGAATCCTCAAAAGATAGACATGTTAGAAATATTCCAAAGGTGAAAAAAGCCTCCATCAGTGGTTAGACTTCAACTGACACCAGGACCTCTGTCTATGAGGAATCTCCAATCCTCTGTCATAGGAAACTAAAATGAGGAAAACAAAGGCTGCCAAGGCAACCCCCAAGCAAGCACACCATGGAGCCTGGAACAGGTGTCCTGAAAGGAAACTTCAGAGCTGGCACTGAATAATGATGGACACATAAAAATGCACAATGAATAGGGGCAACTTCTACTACAGGCATGTTCTGCAGTAGCCTACAACAATGATTAGTCCCAGAAATTAGTTTTCAAAGAAATGGTACATTCACAGAAGAAGAAAAAGTTACCATGAAAAATAAAACTAAACAAAATCTGCTTTAAAAATTTTAGAGGGCAGTAAACCTAGTTTTATGCAGAGCAACCACCATGTAATGCTGCAATACAGCAGTGAAATTCTGAGTTACCTAAATTGTCACCTAAGGGAAAAAAAAAAAAAGAAAGACAAAGAGGCTGAAGTGGTGTTAGCCAACATAGATAAATCGGTTGACTAATGGATTTGATGCTGACTTAATCTTCTTTTTGGCAGTGCCCTGAAAAGCCTGCTTTTTTTACCTTGCCTTACCTAAATGAAATTAACCTATTCCAGAAAATTAAGAACAATTTATCAGGCCACTGGAGACAGACTGCTTGTTGGATCTGGATCTGTATTATTCCATCCAAAACACAAGATAAACTTTGCAATGCAAAAACCCTGAAAATTGAAGGATTGGTAAAGTGTGGCATCTGGAGTGTCACTGCTCTTTCCTCACACACTTCCTGGCACACTCCAGCACACAGGTTGTACAAACAACCTTTTGTTTGGAACAAGAGTGTTTGGCTCCTGCTACAACACAATTTGTTCTTCATTACCTCAGAAAATGTAATTTCCAGTGCATCAAACAAGAACAAATTTGGGAGCAGAATATTTCACTGTGCCTTCAAGCTCTTTTACTATCATTATAAAACTAAAGTGTTGAGTTGGGTTTTTTCCCAGAAAGTTTTACATGAAAACCTTAATTTCTGAAGATGTCGAAACCACTATTTTATTCTTCCTCACAACACAAAAAAATTGTTTTCTGCAGAAAAGAATCTAGGAAATTGATTGCATAATTTTTCACCAACAAAGGTTACTTCTGTAAAACACTATCATCCTGCACTCATTTGAGGAGTGCTGCCTGCAGTGCTGCCATTGCTCACTCCCTGGAAGAAAACACAGAAACACATCTGCATCTCAACATTTCAGAAACATCATTGATTTGAAAGCCAACAGGGAAAAAAACCTAAGAGTAAGAATTAAAGGCCATATTTTCTTCTAGTATGAACTGGTCAAATTCTAAAATGAAGGCTGACAAAGAAAATTTGGCTAAAGAATTGGCTGGAGCCAGAATACTCCATCACAAAGGAAATCTTCTCAGGGAAACCCCAGTTTGGCACATCTTTCCTCTCAACCTTTGAGCTCTGCCTGCAGGATGCAATAAAAGTATGCAATTATCTGTAAAACCTTTAATAGTGATTTTTAAATTGGGACATGGAGTAGGGCAGGAGGAAACATGCTCAAGAATAACAAAAAGGGTTCACTTAGAAGGGTTTTAAGTGAGAAAAAGTCTGAGGAAAACACATAGGTTGGACTATATGCCTGCATTGATACAACTGAGTGGAATTCCCACCCTCCTGCAAAACTCATAGATGTGACTGCAAGGCCTGGCATCACCAAGGAAAGCAATGGGAGCTGGTGAGTGAAGTGTCCCCTCCTTCTGCAGTGCCTGCTTGCTGCAGTCAGCGGGACAGTTCCCTCTCTAACTGAGGCTGCATTCCATGAGTAGAGAAAAATCAGGAGTAAGAGCAGAACGTGCAGGACAATGCTTAAAACTGCTGCTAGTTCACTTTAAACTTCTAAGTCATCCTCAGATTCATTCTGGGATGGATGTGACAGCAGAAGGAAAATGACAGCCCCTCCAATTCCCTCGGTTGTTTTCATACAGGATTGGGCTGAAGGAGACAAAACCCAGGAGACAGATTGTGAGGGAGGAGGGGGACCAGGATAGATGGAATGCTGGGAAGTCAGGGGGTGGGGGCACTGCACACTCTCTCCAGAGACCCAAAAAGTACAGCTGTCTTCAACTTTTGACACTTTGGGAACCACACAAGACCCCTGTCAGCAGAAGCACAAGGCTCAGCCCTGCCCCTGCAGACAGCAGGGCAAGGCATAAAGACACATCTGCATTTCACATTATCCACTTAAGCCAGGATTCACATATTTTTTCCCCTCAGATTGCTGTGTCATGGGAAGCCAAACCCAGTTCTCACTGAACTAGTGTGACCTCTGCAAGGAGAAGCAGTAGGTCTTAAAATGCTCCTTCATTTCCCTACAGGCAGAGCTGGAAATTGAAATGCTCTGTCCAGTACATGCAGCCTGAGCCAGGGTGAGGGTGCTGGAGACTGCATGGGAACACAAGCCCTCTGGAAACAAACCCAACTTTGCTATGTCCTGGATGTGTTGGGTCCAGCCTCTTTGGGCACATGATGAGAAAGATGCTTTGTGCCTTACCTCACCACAGTGCATCCTACAACACGTTTTGGGGTGACGTGTCCACAGCCCACACCGCTAGGTACACGCTGTGACAGTACCTTCTTCTCTAAATATTTACCCTCCCTCACTTATACATTCTCCTGCAATGTACAAATGGTGTATAAAGATGGTATCAGGATTAATTTGGATTGTTATCCATGTACAGGGCTTTGTAAAGGAAGGCAAAGCTGGCTCCTCTCTGTTTTAGGAAGAAAAGGGAAAACACTTTAGGAAGGTTACTATGCTGCTGACACTATTTAAGTCCAGGAAAAGAAAGCCCTATTTTAGCAGTCTTCTGATCATTTACAGATTTCTTTCCATGGATGTGGTCATATGTTTACAACACTATTTGCAGCTGCTGCAACAGTCACATAAACATTGAAAGGACACAAATTCAAAAGTTCAAATAATGACATTCCTTTAATTGTGATTAATGTTCATTACTAATCATCCTAGAACCAATACTCTGGAGATGTATTTTGCAAACTTGAATGATATAATATCAAACACAAAACTAGAATATTCCATAAAGCCCAGGTTGGAAGCCACAAATTTCTTCAACTCTGTAGCACTTAGGGTATGTAGTCGTTTAGGTAATTACACAGGATTTGACTCTGGTACAGAGTATCATGTGAATGATTATCTATCTACACACATTTCCCAGAGACACAATCACAGAGGCCTTAATGGAGAACACCACACAACTACATATGGAAAAAATAACAAGAATCAAACACACTTTATCATAGAATCATAGAAAACTAGGCTGGAAAGGAACCCGAAGGATCATCTGGTCCAGGCTTTCTTGGGAAAAAGAAATCTTCCCAAGACATTGTTGAGGCACTGAAAAGATGTGGAAAAATGGAAAGAGCACTCATTCTGAGAGCATAAATCAACATGCTCTTAAAGATAAAAGAATTGGATGATTATTTCTCACTAGGAAAAGCAGAAAAGCATTTTATGAGACTCATAAATCCACATGCCACAGACAAGGGAATCCTTACCATTCCTCTCTTTCTCATTTCTACTCCACTTTCTTGGTGCTTTCTTCTATTTTTCAGCAAAAAATAGGAAAAGTGAGTGCAGTGGGAAACCTGATGCTGTAGGAAAACTAACCCACTTGGTACTTCCCTTCCCACTACTGACAAGTCTCAAGGGTAAATTCCCTCCTTCCCCTTTTATGCTACTTGGGACATTCCCAACAGGGCTGATCCTGGTGTACTGAAGCAAGCGTGAACACTCACACTGCTCCTGTGGCAGCAACATCAGCACCATCCCTTTCAAGATGTTTTTGAAGGATGGATTTAGCAGGGGATTATAGGTAAGCTTATAAGAAAATGTTTCTGGGTTTTTTTCTATTCTTCAAACTCCATCTCATCCCATCCCACAGCATTAACTGTCCTGTTTTCAAGTTTTAGGAGGATAAAGAGCATCAAGCACCATAAAAAATAAAAACTGCAGAAAGTACCCACTCATAAATTAACTTTAAATTCTTCTTCTTGATTTGGAATATACTTGTATACATCTGAAGTGTATGAATTCACATAGTTATGTTACATATAATAAATAAAAGGCTTCCCCAGAGCACTAATGCAAGGGGTTGCAATACATGGAGCTGTAGAAAGCTTACATTTTGATTGTTTTCCCTTTGGTTCAGTACCCTGCATTTTCAGGTCTCTATAAAAAATGGCTTGGACTTTCTGAGTGCCACAAGAAGCAAAATGTTTTCAGAAAGCCAGGTAAACAAGTTCAGTATTTTCCACATTGAATTAATGCACAGAGGTCTGTTAAGGTAGTGTTTTCTCATACCTCATGGAGACCAAAGGGTTGAGGAACGCTCTGAGCCTGAGAACAGCCACATCAAAGCAGACCTGGGGGTCATCTGGTCCCGTGCCCTGTACCACCACTGCCAGAAGGAGCTGCCTCATGGAAAAGTTCCATTTTACCTTATATGCACATTTACATTTTTCAGCACTAATAGAGTGTTTTGACAAGCTGCAATCGACCTCCAGTCTGCAGTGAATTTTGACTTTTTGTTCCAATTTTAAACACCAAAACCCAAATCTGGACATGACGATTCCCCACAGTACAGAAATTAAGAGTCAAAGACATTCACTTCCTAAAACAATATACAAGGCCAAATTTGTAGTCTTTCTCTGCCTTTCCCCATTTGGTAGAGGGGAGTAATCCCATACAATGGCACATGTCTGATATGATTGTCATGGGGAAATTAGAGTCTTATATCTAGAGAAGTCCTCCATTACTAAGGTTTCTTCTGCCACCAAGGGAAAGAAACATTGCCTCCTGGTGATTAAGACTGTAATTATTATTATAAATTCTGAAACACTTTGAATTACAAGGTGCATTTTCTTTAAATGGGCACCATCGTCAGTGCAAGTTGATTTGAACCAATGATTTATTCATGGTTTAATAACCCTGTTTGCTTCACATGCTCAGCACATTTTGCTCAGTATATTGTATTACTAGCTGGTTGCTATAAACAGTCCATTTAAATTTAGACAGAAGCTTTTGGAAAAGTTCTATTTCTAACAGATATGTGAATTAGAACACTAACTACTGGCTTCTTCTAAACTCTTTAACATTTACCTGTACACCTCAGGTTCTCAAAAATGTTCACAGTTTCTAGCTGAAGTTCCCATTCAAACAAAACTTTCTATTCAGGCCAATCCTAATATTCAGTCAATTAAAGATCAAGAGGAAGTCTGCCAGACAGCACTGCCAAATTGTGAAATTTCTGCAAATAAATCAGAATCAGACTTCCCCATTATGGTGTTAATAAAATACATCCAACCTCGCCAATAAATCTGCAGTACCTTTCTCCATGTTCTGAAGTATAAAAGCCTTGGCTTTACTGGCGTTGTTGCAAAGCAGGACTTAATCAAAACTAGCCATGGAAGAAGAGGAAAAAAGTCTTTAAAATTTGGCTAGATACACTTGTCAAGAAATTATACCTTTCTAACCACTGTGAAATTAGAACGTACTTTTTTTTAGTGAAATTCTTCCAAAGTTCTGGCTTGAAGGTGTTGGAGAAAAACCAGACTACACCACTGATGATGATGTACAGAGCTCTAAAATTCATATTTTAATTTTTAAAGATATTGCCAGGAACCAAAGACAGTTGTTTGTTCTCCACAGTGCTTACAGCACTTTATAAGGGTCATATGCTGTTCCCTCTCCTGAAATTTCCATGTTACAGTTTCTTAATTGGTCATCGTTTTCAGGATGACAGTTTTTACTTGGCTCTTTGGAGAAGGAAACATTTCTAAAAGAAGCATCACAGTCAAGTATGTATAAAGCTGGGAGGAACAACACCTGCTCCCTATTATACTCCTTTCCTCTACTCAGAGCAGGAGATGAAGTTACATGTATGTTAAGAGGCATTGCTTGTTTAAAACCATTTTTTCTGAATGATATAAAAAAATCAGAAACAAAATCAAACATAAATTAGATAAAGCCATAAGCTAGAATGATGGGGCAGTGATTGTCCCTGTGTGCTGGGCACTGGTCAGGCCACACCTGGAATCCTGAGTTCAGTTTTGGGCCCCTCACAAGAAGGACACTGAGGGGCTGCAGTGTGTCCAGAGAAGGACAGAGGATCTGGGGAAGAGTCTGAAGCACAAGGCTGATGAGGAGCAGCTGAGGGAGCTGGGGATGTTTATTCTGGAGAAAAGGAGGCTCAGAGGGGACCTTATCAATCTGTACAGCTGCCTGAAAGGACGATGTACCGAGGTGGGAGTCAGGCTCTTCTCCCAGGCAAGAAGCAAGGGACAAGAGGAAATGGTCTCAAGTTGCTCCAGGGGAGGTTTAGATTGAATATTAATAAAAATTTCTTTACCAAAAGGGTGGCCAACACTTGGAACACAATGCCCAGGCACATAGTAAAGTCATTATCCTGGCAGGGATTGGAAAGACGTGTAGATGTGGCATTTAGGACATGGTTTAGTGATGGTTGAATCTTGGAGGTCTTTTCCAACCTGAAAAATTCCATGATTCTCTGATGTATTGGTATACTAGTGATGCAATCATTATTTTTATTAACCAGCACATTTCAAGAAAACATCAGGTTATCAATTAGTATGCAAAAAGTCCATTGTTCAGCTCAAACAGCTTGGCTGGCTGTATCTCTGTTGTCTCAGAACAACACTAAAACATGCACCTCTGTTTGGTCCCATTAGCCTTTAAAGCATCTGTCCATACAAACCCCTGCCTCAGCTGCCAGAATCACTGATAGAACAATTTACTTTTTTTAGAAGTTGCAACTTTTGGTAAGATGACAAGGCACATGATGCACTCATGTTGGTGTATGAGTGCCTGGGCCAACAGGGTTGGTTTTGTGTGTTTTTTAAACACTTGACCTTGAACAACTGAAAATAAAAATCTGGTTTTCAACATAGATAAAAGACAATAAAAGTTCTATGAATAAATAAATATTAAGTAAGTAATTAATAGGTATCACACTCTCAGGTTCCAATGTGGCTGTAATGACAGACAAGACTGTGCATGGAGATATTAAAAGATTAAGGAAGAAGACTAGCAGAAGAGAGCAAATATTTTCCATGCTGTGAAACCCAGCTCATTGGCTTTACATTGCTTCCCAGAGTGAAACTGCCTTGGCCTCCTTCCATGGGAGTGTCACAGGAGAGGGAAACTGAGATGGAGACTCATGGCAGGCAAGCCTAAACACCAGACTTGATCTCACTCCTTCCTTTTAAACCCTATATAAATCCATTCACATGGACAAAGGCTTATGTTTCTAAACAAAGATTCAGAACACAGATCTTAAGTCAGAAG
Source organism: Peucedramus taeniatus (assembly GCA_013400575.1). Lineage (NCBI taxonomy): Eukaryota > Metazoa > Chordata > Aves > Passeriformes > Fringillidae > Peucedramus > Peucedramus taeniatus. The sequence continues at coordinate 924,292 of WBNO01027563.1, read as the reverse complement.
GCAACAAGCTGCTTCACAAATTAATTTTAGATTCTTCTTGCTCTGTCTTTTTGCTGCTTAAAACTAGCTGTGTTTTGTTGCTCTGCTAAACTGTTTTAATGCAGGTCATTTACTACCCGGACAGAAGAGAAAGGGCAAAAGCAGAGGTGCTTGATCTCTTTAATGCACAATCTTGCAGCACTTTCAAAATCTGTATGAAGATTGCTTTGTCCTGCTTTGAATTTTATCTGGCTTCTTATTTCTCAAGATACTCCCAACACAATTACAGGCAGACACTGTTAGTCCCTGAAAAAATTAATACAGCAAGATTGTGAGGAAGGCAGGGAAGTACAAGAGGCATAAGGAGCACATCTGATGCGTTAACAAATATCTACCTTTTGAATTCATGGACTTAATATATTTAAACAACCCATAAACATTTGGAAACTTAGGTGTTACTGGACTGATGAGTCATAATACACTTTTTGATTGAAAATGCAGAAGAATTATGCTCTTGGTGGTGGAGATTGAGAGTTTCTGAATATCAGTAGCTTTCCAGAGCTTGGAAATGCACTTAAAAGCTAAAATAATTTTAGATGAAAGAAGAAAGAATGAGACAAAGAGACTAATACGATGTGAGGGGAAATGATAACTCCACAGGCAGGTGATCTATAGGTCTCACATCCAACCAGCAGCACTTCTCACAAGGAAGAAGCATTGTCCCTGATGCAGCTCTTAAAATGCAAACTGGGCACTTCTGACAGAAATAAAGTAACCCAGATGATGGGATAGTGTCATGCTTTACCTCAGCACTAAAGTAACTAAACACCACACAGCTGCTCACTCATCTCCTTCCAGTGGAATGGGAGAGTGAATAGGGGGGAAGGGGGAGGGGGTAAAATTTGTGTGTTGAGAAAAAGACAGTTTAATAGCACAGAAATGAAAGGGAAGTAATAACAATACTAGAATTAGAATATGCAAAACAAGTGATGCACAATGCAATTGCTCACCACCTGACAACTGCTGCCCAGCCAGTCTCTGAGCAGCAGCCCCTGGCCAGCTTTCCCTATAATTTATAGGCTGAGCATGACACCATACAGTCTGGAATATCCCTTTGGTCAGTTGGGGTCAGCTGTCCTGGCTGTGCCCCTTCTAGCTTCTTATGCCCCCCTTGCTGGCAGGGCAGCATGAGAAGCTGAAAAGTCCTTGAGTTAGTGTAAACACCAACTCAAGCTTAGCAACAACTAAAACATCAGTGTGTTCTCAACACTATTCTCATCCTAAATCCAAAGCCTAGCACTGGGCTCAAATTAACTCCATCCCAGCTGAAACCAGGACAGATGGACACAAACACATCTTAGCTTCTTTCAGGTCCCACAGCTCTAAAAATATCCTTGTCTAGGACAGAGAAAGCAGCACATAGTCTGTCTGAAGTGTACTGGTCTGGCAGCAGTCCTCTGGAAAGGAGGCTCTTTTTACAGTCCACAGCTCCTCATCATCCTAAAGAAATCACATCTTCTGTCCTCCTTTCACAAGGGTGACAGATAAGAATAAACATTACCAGGCCCAGTTTTGTGGGAGGGATATCAATAGCATTGGGGTTTGTTCACAGCTGCCCAGAAAGGCAGCACAAGAGCTTTCTAAGCACTCACACCCTCCACAAAAGGAAACTGAGAACCGTTTTTGACAAGCACACAGTCACAGAGATCACAGGCGGAGGCATATGAAAGGGGCTGTATACAAGCCAAAGCTACTTTCATCTCTTTTGCCACTGAAGGACTCTTCCACTTCAGACTGTCCTTTTACCAACACTGCAGGGAACTTCCACAACAGCTTCCCCTATTCTATTCCTGTGCCACTTCAAGGCCACTTCAGCAGAGACCTCACCTTTAAAGTCAGCACCAGCCAGGACAAAAGGTCCAGAATCAGAAGACTTTTATGCAGTCTCGTTTTAGCATGATAGCAAAATATCTATCTTCCTATTAGAGGAGAACTGTTCAAGTATTTGTTCAAGTAATGTTCAAGTGATTTGTGTCCAAAGAAGGACAACGAGGCTGGTGGAAACGTTCAAAAAATGTGTAGATGTGACACTTAGGGACAGGATTAATGATGGACCTGGCAGTGTTAGGTTAATGGTAGGACTCAATGATCTTGAAGATCTTCCAATTCTACTTTGAGCTCTAGGGTGACTGGAGGCATTCTCTCTCCTGATTCCACTCTGTTTTCCCCCACTCTCCTGCCCCCAAAGACCACTCAGCACAGAAGGGGAACAGGACAGGCATTCAATACCCTACAGAGACACAATACACTGTGTCCAATGCCTTTGTTCCCAACAGGGAGTTGCCAAGCCCTGCAGTCCCTGTTGGTGTGGCAGCTCAGAGCTATGGCATTGCAGCCAGGATGCCACTCCAAATACAGCTGTACCACCAGCTACTTACAGTATTTAGAGGGCTCCCAATTCAAATCCAACCCAATTACTTTAAAAAGGATTCAGCACACACTGAGAACCCTGCTTTCAAGAAAGTCCAGGAGTTAAAACAGATCCCTCAGAACAAAAAGGGCCGCTGGTTTCTGAAGAAGTGCAAGCCACATCCACGTGCTTGTCTGTGCTGGCATCCTCATCCACCCTGCCGTCAGCAACCAAGTGCATTTAGATGCCCCACACACAGCACCTTTCCCCAACCTTCCTCATTTCCTGGTGAAAGATCAGTCTCAGCAGAATTAGAGAAGCAAGGGTGAGTGAAAGGACAGATACAAAATGAATGCTTAGCAGGAATTGGCTTCTCTGTCTGTTCTTTAAAAAAAATAAGTGCTTTTCTAGAACAACACAGTGCAGAATAACCGTTCAGCTTTCTATTTTAGAATGAATTTGTCTTACATGTCCATGGCAGAAAGTTAAACTCAACAAAGGACTGCTCAGCACTTCCCTTTCATTGACAAGCTGTATCCTCCCATTCCAGTTTGGGGACAATTTTAGCCCAGCTAAGGAAAACTTGTGGCCAAGGGCTTGACACAACAACTCCCCAGGCAGGGACATCTTCCACTAGACCAGGCTGCTCCAAGCCAAGTCCAAACTGGCCTTGAACAGCTCCAGGGATGGAGCATCCACAGCTTCTCTGGGTAACCTGTGCCAGTGTCTCACCATCCTCATAGTGAAGAATTTTGTCTTAGTATCTCATCTAAACCAGCCTTCTGTCAGCATGAAGCCCTTCTGCCTTCCCCCATTCCTACAGCCCCTGCAAAAAGTCCCTCTCGAGTTCTCTTGCAGGCCAGGCCACAGACAGTTTTGTTGATTACCAGGACCTGAAATTAATTTAAAAACAGGGAAGAGAATAATAGAAGAGTTGATTACAAACCAGGATCATATTCCAGGAAAAAGGTGTCAGAGTTTGATCATTTGTCTTCATTCCACCTGGGAGGAAAAACTGGTATCTTTACACATTTGTTACAAATGATTAAAATAATTACTTTTAAAGGTAAGAGGAAACTGTAAAAGACTGGTCTGCCAAAGCAATGGGAACAGCCCAGCAGCAGCAACTGGTCCTGTAATGCTAACGATCAATCAGAAGAAATCCAACCTCTCCCAGGAGAAATTTGTCTCAAAAAGGAAATAACAAATGAGAACTGGAGTCAAAATTCCAGTAAGGAAGAACAGATACTGTCACAGCAAGACTGAAACAGTCTAGCTCCTTGTAAGCCCTGTTTGTTGCTTCCCCACTCCTCTGTTTCCATATCTGCATAATTTATTCCAAAGCAAATTTATTATTTTAAAGACTCTATGGAGAAGGCTTTGTGTGTGCTAAGGGACACAGTGCTAACTACTTCTTCCTCTTCCCTATTATCAAAGGCTTTGCCTAGTCTGGGATTTAGCAAGACTTTTAATTAATGGCTTTCAATGGTACATCCACACTGGAAAGACTTCTCTCATTAGCTAATTAATCTATTGTCTTAATTAGGCAAGTCACTTTTACATCCTCATTGCCTTGCATGGGAAACCCTGGTTTTCCCAGCTAGGTTTTCCCTCAAGTCAGTTCCTGGCTTCTCTGTCCTCACTTGCTTTTTTGAAGGACTTAGAGCAAGGTGCTGGCAGACAGCATTGCCTCACCTTTCCATGTGAGTCTAGATCAGGCATGGAATGTTTTGTTCACTGCAGCTGTTCTGAAAACAGGGCCCTCTGGAGTCCCCAGCAAGGTCTTGGGTCATTAGGAACTGGCTCATCAGCATCTGTCAGGAACAAGAGTGCATTGTCTTACAAATTCTCTGTTTTCCTATGAGGATAACACCAATGCCAGTGGGGTTGGAACGAGATGATCTTTAAAACCCCTTCCAAAACAGAGCATTCTCTAATTCTATCCCTGAAGGACCAGAAGACCAGTACATGTGCTGAAATGTTCAATCCTCCTAACCTAAGTGAGAAGTGACCTGAAGTCAGGCACCTTCCAGCAGGCTGGGTGTGTTGAACTGCTCTGGGCCCAAATGTATCTCAGCAAGGAATGCAGGTGGATCATCTGCAGGAGCTGCAGACCTGTGTCGTGTCAGAGACAGCAGAGCTGACTCCTGCTGCTCCTCCTTCTCTGACTGCTGGCCAAGGTATTAGCTCTCAGCAGACAGGACTGCCTCTTCCAAGGCAGGGATTCGCTCAACAGCCTCCCACCACAAGTATCCATCCTGTTCCCATCACACCTGTGTTTTTCTGCAAGTCCTCACACCACACTTCTCTCTTCCCTACAGAAACTCCCACGGATGAGCACGGCAGAGGCAGAGTTTGCAATCCATATTGTAATATCTGACCATTTTGGTGCCTATCAGCTGCACCCACTCTTGAAGTGTTTTGTCAGCAAGCTTTCCACTTAGTCCAATTAATTTTGACTAATCACTTTTGGTTAGTAGAAAGACTGTTTAAGACACAAGCCATACTGGCAGAGCTCTCCACTGACTTAATGCTCACATCTTAGGCACAGTAGAAAATTTTTTTTCATTTCTAGTCTTCCCTTGAAAAAGGCAATATATAACCTCTGCCTTGACAACATGTACTTCTACATAAAGGCACCAGTATACTTCATTCTAGCCTAATTTCTCCCTGCAAAGCAGAGCACTGAAAATTCCAGAGATGCTGCCAATATTTTTGGAAAGGCCAGAAAGAAAACAGGCAGAGCTAGTGATGGAAAGAAGAGGACAGCTAACTCTTCAACTCATCTTCATTTTGAAACACCTCTTCTATGAAAGAAAGGCTGAGAGAGTTGGGGGTGCTCAGTCTGGAGAAGGTTCCAGGGAGACTTTACAGCATCTCCTAGTACCTAAAGAGGTCTGTAAGAAAGACAGGGACAGACATTTCAGCAAGGGTTGTTGCACTAGGACCAAGGGGTAATGGGTTTAAATTAAAAGAGGGTAGGTTTAGATTGACTATTAGGAAAAAGTTTTTTACAATGAGGATGATGAGCCACTGGTACAGGTTGCCCAGAGGGGTGGTAGGTGCCCCATTCCTGCAACATTCAAGGCCAGGTTGGACAGAGTTCTGAGTGACCTGATCTAGCTGAAGATGCCCTTGCTCCATGAAGGACTGGACCAGATAACCTTTAAATGTCCTTTTCAATCTAAACCATTCTGTGAATTCTATGATCTTTGCTACTGCTGTTTATTGAGGTGCTGAGATCATACTGACCATTAGTAAATAAGCTAATGGTGCCAAACTCAGAAGAGACAGATATTTTCAGTCAGATATTAACAGATCCTGCCAGTGTGAGTATGATCTGCCTTCCACCAGGAGTCAGAAGAGCAAAGGTGAGAGAGGAGCTTGAGAGAAAAGCAGGAATGCTAACTTTGGCAACTCCAGACTACTCCAAATGCTACTGGAAACCTCTTCCAGGAATATTCTATGTTGTCATGACTTGCTTTCAATCTCTGTATCAGGAATTGGAAAGGGTATTTACTAGACTTGAGGTAAAGCTAATGCACCTTATGCCCACATCTTCATGGCACCGCTGGCCAAACTCTTTCTGAGTTTCAGCTCTGATCTCCTCCCTTAATAAACAGAGAATCCACAGAACTGTCCTGGGGGTGCTGTAAGGCTGAGCTACTTCACTTGGCTGGGCAACTAGTCACAGGTCCTGGGGTTTGCTGCTATTTGGGCTGGCTCATGTCAGCTCTGCAAAGAAGCCATCAGGCTAGTGTTGAGAGATCTCCACCACCTTCCCAACACTCCACAATTGAGACACTTCAGAAAGCTCCAGAGCATCTCAAAGATGAGGAGGGAGGACCTTGACATGTAGAGACTGAAGAACTGTCTCTAGAGGTACTGAGGCTGAGGAACAAACTCAGTTGGCAAAGGTGTAGTAGTAGAGGGAGACTGCCCAGCCATTCAGCCCTGGCTCTGCTCCCTGAGGCACCTCTGGCAGTGCCAACACAGAGATATGACCCAGACAACTTTAGGGAAAAGCAGCAGATAGGGAATGACACAACGCACAGCCCTTGTCCTCAGACAGCTTGGGGCCAGGCTAATGACACAGGCTATTGTTCTCCCATTCTGTTTAAAAAAGCAATCACTTGCATGGATGTTGGCTTTGGAGTACGTGCTTGGCAATGCCAGCAGATAAACAGAAAGGATTTCCATGGAATACCAATTCTGAAAGAAATACATTTAAGTTATTTTTGAAATATTATTAAATCCAGTAGTGAATATTTTGAATACGGTATAATCCATTTTCCTAGAAACCAGCCAAGAAAAACTGACAGCAGCACAAGGGAAGTGCCACCATGCTGCCATCCTGTCTCACTGCTCCCTCAGGGACACGAGCAGGAGCCTCCCTCCTCCATCAGTGTGCCTTAAAAACACACTTCCCATCAGCTCTTCCCTCACCAGGCAAGCCTGGATCCCTCCTGCTGATCCCGACCCTGCTCCCCTATGAGCCAGGGACCCTCCATTGGCCCATGGAAGCCCCAAAGCCAAGTGCTGACAAATGCACTGGGAGGGTCAATGCAAGCCACTAAAAGGACTGGGCAGGGGTATTTCAGCAACCTGCAGGTGGGACTGAGGGCCAAAGAACTGGCACAGTGAGATGTGGATGGCTCTTGCCATTGAAAGTGGCCAACAGATGCAAGCAGCACACAAGCTGGATTGGGTGGGTGCAGAAGAACCAGCCCTGAGCACAGATCATCATCTCCCAGTCTCTGGTAGTTCTACCCTAAAAGCAGAGTCCAAACCCATACCCAGGCACCGGGACTCCAGTCTTCTACTCCCTCTTACCTTCTATGTGCTGTTCACACCACAAACCCTCCTGTGCCATGTTTGTATGCAAGTCCAGGGACAGCTTAAGCTGCAGTGATCACCTAAAGGAATAGGGTCTCCTCACCCTACAGCACATAGGAAAGAAAGTTAGTTACTCTGCACAAGTCATTGGAAAATCCTGGACCACCTGGAGAACATCTCCCTTTCCTAAATCTCTCCTTCTGAATCTCCTCACAAGCAGGACAGAGCTGAAGCCACCAGAGGAGCCCTGTGCCCTCATCCTGGCTCATGCAGGCAGCTATGGGCACACGGGGGAGGCTGCTCTCTCCCATCTGGCTGCCAGGCAGCATTCCCTGGGGCAGCATAGGCCAGGGCTCCATTTCCTAATTCATCCAAATGCAACTCTGCAGTGGATTTCACCCATCCCATTAAGATTCAATTTGATCTATTTTCTACTGCAGTATCTGCAGAAATAAAACTCACAGCTGAGATGTGAAGGCCAGACAACAGCCCAAGAGTAAGAGGAAATATGTTAAACTCCATTTAAGTTACGGCTCATAGAGCCCACAGGAACTGCAGGCTGTGTGCCTGCTCAGCACCACAAGGCTGGGGTTTGCTCCTAGAAACCACCAGGGTCTCTCAAGCCCACCTACCCTTACTGCAAAACATGAATGTCTGCAATGAAAAACATGAATGGCAGAGCTGCCAGCTCTCCCCACCTTTCCTCTTGGGATGGGGAAGAGGTGCAGCTCAGCCAGTCTGAGTTCTCCACTGCCTACCCTGGGCACAGCTTTTGCTGTGCTTGGTACATCCCATCACAACTCCTGCTGCAGCCAGATCTCACCAGTCCATTAGCATTCCCACCTATCCCCCTCCTCCCTCACCCTCTGTGCATCTTCCTGCCCCAGGCCCAGCATTGCATCCATGTCAAAGGACAAGCAGGGATTCAGGGCAGGTGGGACTCTGGACCCCAGTCCCCTACAGATACCGCGTCATTTTTCAACATCACATCTGAAGGTGATGCTGGGGATTGTTCAAAAAAGCAAGACCTGAGGTCTCTCAACATCAAGGGGATGGTCTCAGAAGAGACTCACTGGTCCTCATTCCAATTTTCAGAAATGAGGAGAGGTAAACATGAGAAAGCTACACCCCAGGTTTCCTTCTACATCTTCCAGAAAAAGCAGTTCCATCAAACTGGGGCTGTTGCAGACACAACTGTCCCAAGATTGTGGCACAGCCTTCTCCTAAGGACTGTCCTGTCCTCCTCCACCCCTGCTCTCTGCTGTGGGACAGACTTGGAAGGAATTAAACATCCTGCACAGAGAGACAAAGGCAAACAAAATGCAAACAACAAAATGCAAACAAAATGAAAAAAAGAGAAAAGCATACAAAACCCATCACTGAATTAATTTCCATTTTATTTATAGGCCATGACATGACAGTTGTCTTTCTAAGCCTTTTCATTAATCACAGGGAACAGTTACTTTGAGCACATATGCCCACCTTCCCTCTTCCTGAAACATGTTCCAGCTTGTATTGAAGGACTGTCTGCAAGGTAATTAACTATTTACCATTATCTATGCCAGTACTTGGCTCTCCAGATTTTTTAGGACATCAAGTCCTTGGGCAGCAATGCTCCTTGGGGCTGGAAAGAAAAGAAGAGCCTTTGCTAGAGACAGGGAAGGGCACAGGGCTAAGAGGGACTGAGCAAGGGAGAACAGGAGCCCAGCACTGTGCTGGACATGGCTGGCTCTCTTGTGCAAAGGGTGGCCATCTGGGGAGGCAGGGTCTTATTTTACATGATACAAGACACAAATCTGCCTAATAATAGGATTTTTGTTTCAACTAATTTGTGGATAACTGTATAGAGCCCTACATGTGCAACAGAACTTTTGTCAAACACTGCAAAGACAAATAATCTTCAGTTCAGAAATGCCAGAATTACTGTTTCTAGTGGAAACCTGATTCATTGGTGTATTGGTTTGGCACAGCCTGGTTTTTGGTAGCAGGGAAGCCACAACCATGGCTCCTGTGAAAAGCTCCTGGAAGCTTCCACCATGTCCAGCAGAGCCAATTTATGATGGCTTTGAAGATGGACACACTACTGGCCAAAACTGGGCCAATTAGAGAAGTTGGTAATGCTTCTGTGATGATATATGTAAGAAGGAAATCGAAACAAAGTCACAGGGTTTGCTTCTAGTCAGAGGAGGAGGTGAGAACATGTGAGGGAAAACAGCATGGAGACACCAAGGTCAGAGAAGGAGGGGCAAGAGGTGCCCCAGGCACCAGAGCCAAGATTCCTCTGCAGGCCCTGGTGAGACCATGGAGAAGCAGCTGTGCCCTGGCAGCCACGGGGGATGCAGAGATCCACCCACAGCCCTTGGGGATCCATGGGGGATGCAGAGATCCACCCACAGCCCCTGGGGGATCCATGGGGGATGCAGAGATCCACCCACAGCCCCTGGGGATCCATGGGGGATGCAGAGATCCACCCACAGCCCCTGGGGATCCATGGGGGATGCAGAGATCCACCCACAGCCCCTGGGGATCCATGGGGGATGCAGAGATCCACCCACAGCCCCTGGGGATCCATGGGGGATGCAGAGATCCACCCACAGCCCCTGGGGATCCATGGGGGATGCAGAGATCCACCCACAGCCCCTGGGGATCCATGGGGGATGCAGAGATCCACCCACAGCCCCTGGGGATCCATGGGGGATGCAGAGATCCACCCACAGCCCCTGGGGATCCATGGGGGATGCAGAGATCCACCCACAGCCCCTGGGGATCCATGGGGGATGCAGAGATCCACCCACAGCCCCTGGGGATCCATGGGGGATGCAGAGATCCACCCACAGCCCCTGGGGATCCATGGGGGATGCAGAGATCCACCCACAGCCCCTGGGGATCCATGGGGGATGCAGAGATCCACCCACAGCCCCTGGGGATCCATGGGGGATGCAGAGATCCACCCACAGCCCCTGGGGATCCATGGGGGATGCAGAGATCCACCCACAGCCCCAGGGGGAGGTGCCCATGGGGGGAGTGGGTGGATGCCTGGAGGAGGCTGTGATCCAGTGGGAGACCCAGTGGAGAGAAAGGGCCCTTCTTTCAGGCTGGAGCAGCCTGTCCTTGGAGGATGGCACCCCGTGGAAGAGTGACCCACGCCACGGCAGTTTTGGGAGGACTGTGTGCCCGTGGGGGGAGTTCACGTTGCAGCAGGTGGGGCAGGGCTGCTGCTCGTGAGTGGAACCACGCCAGAGAAGTTCACGGAGAACTGTCTCCCGTGGGAGGGACCCCACAGTCTCACAGGGGAAGGATTCCTCTACCAGAGCAGAAGAAAATCTCAGTGATGAACTGACCCAAGCCCCCATGCCCTCTGTCCCTGCACTGTTGGTTGGAAGGAGCAAGGGGCTGGGGGGAAGCAGTGTTTTAAGGGCTTATTTTCCTCCTCTGATTCTGTTAGTAATAAATTCACTTTGCAGCCATAAGTTGAGCCTGTTTTGTCCTCAAAATATTTTTTCCTGGTCCTTATCTCACTCATCAAGTGTTTGTACATTTTGTTGGCTATTTTTTTTCCCTCTCCACTGCCCAGCTGTAGCAGGGGAGGGTGAGCAAAAGACTCCCGTGGATGCCTGGCATTGGGCCAGCACCAAACCATGACAATTCCTCTCAAATCACGTATTTATCACTTGACCACATACCATCTGGCTCCCAAACCACTGGTACACCTGAAGTGCATGCTGAGCACTGCTGACTTACTGAGTGACTAACAGTGCTTCAACTCCATTCCCCAGCCACACATCCACGACTTACAGTGCTGTGTTCAAGTCCTGCTCTGAACTGGGGTTTGGGAGTGGGAGGAGCAAATGACTGGGAGTGGGAGGAGCAAAAATTTCTGCTGGGAGTTACACAGAGTTTCACAAAGGGGCTCCTGAGATTCAGCATTCCTAAAAATACTTGCATCTACATAACGATTTTTTTCCCTGAAAAAAAAATAGAAAAGAAAAAAAAGCAAACCCAAATATTGGAAGCTTTGACCTCACAGAGTTGATGGGATGGAATCCCCTTGGGAAGCCCAATGGAGCTGCATGAAGGACCAATTTAGAAATATTTCTGAAGCTACTGTGCTACAAAGCAGCTTAGGAGCTGCTCATGCCTGAGTGAGCTGCTGCTTCCTCCAGAGCTCTGGGAGCACAGCACGGGAGCAGCACAGAATGGGAGCACAAATACCACTTGGAACAAGACAAGACAGTGGCTGAGCCTCCTCCTTGGCACTCTGGACATGGCCCAGGAGGAGCCCAGAGGAGCACTGCTGGAAGGAGGGATGTGCCAGGGCCTGGATGGGAATCCAGCCTGAACCCTCACCAATGCAGGAGCAGGTGAATGTGAAGGTGATGCCATCAGAGACCTCTCCAAATCAGTTTGGCCATGGGGCTGTGCCTATGGCTCCAACACAGCCTGAATAAATGCCGTGTCTCTGTGTCTCACTGTGCGAGACATCTTCTAGGAAAAGACAGGTCAAGACTGTTCTCCACTTTATGCTCCTATTAAAGTTCACACTTCACCTTAATCCAAATTGATTTTCTCACAGGTTTCATCCCACTGTCACTCCTGCTTGTGCCACCTCCCACAGCCCCACTCCAGCACCCACCTGCAGAGCCAGGGGAGCAGGGGGCTGCAGCAGAGGGACAGCTCCATCCCCTCCTGCTCCCCTCCTCCCAGAGCCCACCACACCCCCACAAGAGACCCCTTTCAAACCCTTCTCTGCACCAGCCCTGCAGCCCATGCCCTCACTGTGCTGAGCCAGCCCCAGGCAGGCTTCTTGGAGCAGCCCTAATGCTGCAGGTACCATTGCCACAGCTGGTGGCACAGGGGGAGCACTGGCAGCCAGCTCCATATGGCAAACTCATCACCAAGCTGTTGGGCATCAGTACACAGCTAAAAGCATCCACTGGCATGGACTGCCCCCCTCAAGGGCAGAGACATTTGTCAGCAGCTCACCACTCTGATGTCACAGGTGCCCATCCCTGCTGAAGGGCAAGGGGCTGCTGGGTGCCACCTTCCACATCAGAGCACCCAGCAGGTGGGGAAGGGGAGACCCTGGGGTGCCAGCAACCTTCCTGCAGTTTAACCAGCACACAGCCTGCTCCCCTCAGCAGAGCCCCTCAGAAAGCCCAGCCACCTGCAGCAGGGCCCCCCTCATTTCAGGGGGCCATGGTGGGTGCATCAGCAGCACTGGTAGGAGTTTGCTGTAGACAAGTGAATCAGTGGAACAGATGAGCAGCTCCTGAAGCATCTACCCACAATGTACAGCAAGAAGAGATGTAATTTCAGGCTTATGGCAGATGCTGGAGGGTTTGTGGTGCTAAAAAAAATTTAAAAAAATAAATCTCAACACCTACATATAATAGATAGCTTTCTAGGACAAGGAAATCCTGCAGTAGCTGGAAGAAAACCAATCACAGTTCCCAACTACACTTGAGGTAAGGAAACAGAATATGGTCCAAAACAACATCTCCTAAAGGTCAGTTTCACAAAACTAGTAAGAACCAGACACAAAAATAACTGAGAGAAAACATCTAAATATAAGTAAGTGTGACAATGCTTATTGGAGGATGTTTAAAGATGCCTTAGTAGAGCCCTCTTTCCCACCAAGAAAAGCAACAGTATATTTTAAAAAATTATTTGGTTTAAAATAGAAAGTTTTTTAAGACAAGAGCCAAATTTTTTTAAAAAGTAAAAAAAAAAATTTAAATCCACATAAAATTAGAGCAAATTGTATAGAATTCAACACATTTTATAAAGAAAGCTAAAAGGTATTTTAAAACCCCATAGTCTATAGGTCTATCAGGAAAAAAAGCAACAATCTATCAATACATTAGGCTTGATGCTAAAAAAGTACTCTGAAAGTATCATAATATAGACAATGCAGAAAGTATAAATGTTACTTTTTATCTTTGCAAATAAGGATGACTTAAATCTCAGGTATTGTAAGATTCTCTGAGAAGCGAGCTGGGAAGATCCCCAACACCATCTGCTAACCATCCTTCACATCTGTAACAAGAAAACCTGGACTCAGAGCCTATGAAGGAGCTCACCCAAATTCCTAACATTGACTTTAAAAAAAAACAACAAACCAGAAGCATGTCCCAGGCCAGCCAGGAAGTTCCAGAGGTCTTGGGATAATAAATAAAAAACCCCGCTCAGGCAAACAAAAACTTAGCACAGTGCCAGTATTTGCAGAGGGCAAACGGCTGACCCGGGAAGTGCAGGCTGGTCACCCTGCCCGTGCTCCCAACAGGGCAGGGAGCGGCCAGCGCTCCGGATGGAAACACAGCTCCTCTTAGTCAACACAGTTTTCTGCCTGGAGGGCTTGTCAAACGGATCTAGCATTTCTTCTTAGAGTTTGCATTTGGCTGACAAAGGTAACTGTGTTGACATAATACATACAGACTTCTGTGTGATGCCCGGCTTTGGCTGGGGTGACAGTTCAAGAACAAAATCCCCTCGCTATGCAAACAGCCGTGTATAGTGTATAGCCAGAGGATTAAAAGCCATTTGAGCCCAATGACCTCATCAGAGTTGTACCTGCACTGCCTGCCCCTAGAGAGGTTTTGGATCCCCAGAATGATGACATTCCCAGGAGCAAAAAGGGCCTGTGAGGCAGCAGAAATTGCTCTCTGCGCACAAAGCTCCAGGCAGCACTGCTGGGAGACATGGGTTTCCAGGGAATGCATGTTTGGGCTGTGTGCCTGAGTTTGCAGCAAGTTCAGAAGCACTAGAGAAGGGTATTGCCAGAGCCTCTGCCTAGGGAGCAGGCTAACTCATTGAAAAATATTGGCTGGTTTTAGAGCTGATTTTCACGCTTGTAAAGCTGGCCAGAGGCAGAATGGAAAGCTGTAAACTCAGCCATGCCAGCAGCCTTCAGCTGGTCCTGATCCTGCACGTGCTCCATCATACACAGCTCACTATCATTGTTTCTTACTTGGGTCCTAATCTGTGCTCAGCACTCTGAGCACCTTCCAGTAACAACACTGGAGACATCAACTTACACTATACCTTCCCAGATGGAAAGAGAAGTAGAGTGATCTCTTTTGAAAGAGCAAGTTCTTCCCAACTCCCCCAGCGCCCAGCGCAACAGAAGGATGTCAGGCTTGTCAAAGTTTTCAGCTGCCAAAAAGTTTCACCCCTCCCATAAAGACATATAGACATCTTTCCTGTGAGAGGAGCAGGGGTATTCCTCACACCCTTCACCCTCAATCATGTCACTGCCCTGCCCTGCCTGTATGTTTGGACATACAGACCAAAGCCTGGAGCTTTTTTTGAACCTCTCTGACCACACAAATATCTCCAAGTGTCCAGGCAGCTGGATGTAAGAAAGCCTAACACCAGACGTTCTCCAGCATGACTGGCTGAACAGTCAGCTGTGGATGTGAACTGTCTCCCACAAAGGACACCTGGGGCTTTCAGTGAATCCCAGTTTCCTCTGCCCACTCACCTCCTTCTCTTTGTTCAGTTCCAGGCAAATGCTGATGTGAGATGCTGCCCAACAGTCACACTCTTGTAGCTGTGTGCCACTGCAGCTGTGAGCAGTGCTGAAGTGACAAGTGACAAGTTCTTCAAAAGGTCCAGAGTAATGGACCAAAAACCCCACCCTCACAAGAGTGATCACCCCCCACAGCTACTGAAGCAGTGCCAGTTACACATCCCAGCCTGAATCCAGCTTATCCTGACAACGCAGTTTTAGCTCCGGCTGCATGACCTTGTGCAGGCTTTCTCCAGAAACGGAAGACTTGGTCCTTCCAGGATTTGGCAAGAGCTGACGCAGCCATCACAGGTGCCCTTTTCATTTATCGAACTGGCTTAGGGTATATTTGCACATGAGCAGATAAACTCTTTGTCCAAAGGACTTCAATCTGGCTGCTGGGTTCCAGATGAGCCCCTCTCATTCACGTGGCTGCTCACATGTCAGGAGGAGAATGAACTGAGCTGAGATCCCTGACTTTTTGTCCTGCATCCAGGGAGGCTGACAGACTGCTTACTTCCCAATACAGAGAGATGCAGTATTGTCTGAACACCCTAAGCACATATGATGTTTTTAGCAACACAAGATGACAACACTTACATGCAGGTTAGACATTTTACTTTACTGAATTAGACCACCAGCACTGGCCTGAGCCCCTCACCCTCCTTCTGCTGAACCCCTTCGTGACTTAGCACAGGCATTCCCAGTTTAGGCTGTGACTGAAAGAGGAAAAGTGCTCAGGTGAACAGAACAGGATGGGTCTTGGGACTTACCACTGCTTCAAAGTCTGTCACACTGAATTCCCCACTAGTCACACAAGTTCTGTGTGCAACATGAGCCATGTCCCCTCAAATCAAGAAGGTTAGCACTGTTTGCACTTGTGTTGACTTTATTCGTACACACTGATAGCTTGTACAGAGAGCAGACAACAGGCTACTGACAAGGACTAAGATCTGGAAAATATCTCCATGATCACTTCAACACAAAGCTGTTCTTTTTCACTTTCACGGGAGCTTTAACTCAACTCACAGTGGAGGCAGTCTTAAAACATGAAATGCATTCAAGTGATCAACGATTTGAAAGGTAATAAAAGCCATTAATAGCTTCCAATCTGCTTGCAGACAGATAACATAAACAGCTAGTTATCTTGGGAGAAGGGTAGGGTGCTTTTCTTCCCCAGAACCACTGATTACAGGCTTGCAGCACCCACATTTTAAAGCAAAGCTGAAGAGAAGAGCAAATACCTTTTCCAGCTATACTGCAGTTTCTCATAAAGCCAGTACAGCCTGTCTGTGTACTATGGGTGCTGTGGGCAGCGTTTTATGTTCCAGTTAAAAAGCAACTCAGTATTCGAGGTCACTGCATCCAGCGCCTGCCCAAGCCAATGGCCATTTCTGTGCTATTATTAATAAATCAATCAAATGTTAGAAGCAATGGAGTTGAAATTGTCCTGTTAGCCTTATCCATCCGGTACTTTTACTGAACCTTTTTGAGCTACTGCTTATTTACAGAAGACTGAGTGAGACAGTGAGAGATCAGCATCTCAAAATACTTGCAACTTGCACATCATAAATACTACAGATATTTCATTAAAGCCATTTTACAAGCTATAAAACTGAAGGTCATTTTATGTCTCTCTCTATAAAAGCAGACAGTGATATAGTCCTCAGTAAACCATACTCTATGGTACAATTTAAGCAGCACTACACAGACTACCTGAAACTCCTGACAGAGCAACTCATATCCAGTATAAGTTCTATGTTAATACTGATATCCAGTACTATTACTTTGCTAAAATATCAAGACTTTGAAGGAAAAAAATTTTGCACCCTCAAATAATACAGACCTCTTTAAAATACTGAATAATATCAATTTAACAATTTTCCTAGATGAATTCATTAGGGAGGTCAATACATAAGGCTACAAAGCAGACTTCCAAGCTACCCGTGGAAAAAAACATGTAAATTCTTCACTCTGCTTTCAGCATAGCAGATTTATGATAAAAATACTAAAACACTGAAAGGCTGGAACACAAAAGCAAATGTACAGCGTTGTAGTGGACTCGTCTTAAAAACCCGAGCACTCTCGCTCAGGACCTGACGCGGCACTCGGAGTCGTCCTCACCTGCGCCTCTGCCCCGCTCCTCCCAGCGCGGCTCGGCTGAAGGGACGTGGGTTTTACCTGAGCTGGCTCCTCCGTCTGCAGCTGCCTCTGGGGGACAAAAGTTTCGAAAAGTCGGAGGACAGCAGCAGCAGCGGGACGGGACGGGCAGAGAGTGCGCCGGGAGCCCGGCGGCAGCCCGGTCACTGGCGAGAAGCGACGGGCGGGCACTGCTCCGGCTCACCGGCAGCTCGGAGCCCTCGGCCGGGGCAGGGGACCCGGGGCTCCCCAGCGGAGTGCCCTCACCGCCCCGCTGCGGGACTGCCGTTCTGCTCTCG